>NMUG010002972.1:0-15320 GCA_002855965.1 Monotropa hypopitys
CTAAATTGGATTCAAATCTCATCATATTTTGCAATATTTAAATAATATTATTTTTCTATATTATTTTCCTATTTTTCTAGAATTTTAAATCATTTAAAACTCCTTCCAAAATATTAATAATATTTCAATATTAATTCATATTTAATCTCCAATATTTTTCTATTAATATTCTCTGTCAAATAATTAATTATTATTAATTACAATAATAATTTCCTAAATATCCTTCAAACTAAATTAGATATGATTGAATTTAATTTACCTCAATTTAATCTAATTCAGTTTGAATCGCAAACTGAATCTACGTCATTTTCGGTCACCACTAGCTCACCATACCACGGTGCCACTGCACTTAAAAAACGAATATAACAATATACTTGTATAATCGCACGCAAACACACTAATAAAAATATACGCGTTAACCGATACCACCTACACACTCACTGCCCAATACACACAACAGTCGCATATTCACGGGACACCACCACAAAATCACCCAAGCACCTACACAAACCAACATTGTCACCATAAGCAACCACATACCACCATATGAATATGTCACCGCCATACGAATACGTAGTCACACACAACCTATACGCACATAATATTCATGTGAAACCCACTGCCACACATAACACACAGACGCACAACCACTACATAGCCGCCGTACAACCGCCGGACATCACCACATACAAACGCGAATGCAAATACATACACACCTACTCATATTGCGATACACAATAACGACACATACACAACGCATATCGTATACACATACCTCAGTCTAGTCGCACCACCACACAGCACCGCTGTTGCACACCAGAACCACTGCAGCCCACTAACGCCTCTGCCGCAAGCCGCACGGCCCAGAATCACCACAGCCGAGTCGCCGTCGCCGCCGCCCGTCGCCGCTCCTCTTCACAGCCCATCGCTGCTCCTCCCTCTTCTTCTCCGGTGTTTCCCCCTCTCGATTACTCTTCTCTCCTCTCTGTCGATCAGACCCTCTCTCTCTCTCTCTCAATCTCCTCTCTCTCCCCGCTTCTGCGTTTTCTTCCCCCCCAAGCTGCTGTACACGTTTTGAAATGGGGGGGGGGACAGTTGGTCCAATCTTTGATTTTTTTTTTAATTTTATTTAATAAAATTACATTAACCCCCTTAATAACTTCCTTGTTACAATTTAAGCTCCACAATTTGTTAATTAATTTCAAAAGCATTTAAATTAATCTTTCTCGTCAATCGGACTTAATTCCGTGAAATTTAAAATTTTTAATCGTGAATTATAATTTTAATAACTTCCTCTCTTCTTAAAAAATTTAATTTGGCCCGCACTTAATTTAATTTAATTCTTGCAACTGAAATTATTCTCCTAATAATTTTATTCCACTTTTTAAATTTAAAATTTCACTCATTCCTATTTTAATTACTCCAATAATTATTTTAATTATCTTTAAAAAATATTTACTCTAATTAATTTATTAATGCATTATATGCATATTAATAATAAAATGAGATACAGGTCTCACAGGTCGGATCCACACTGCCGGACCCAGTCAGCTATCTGAACTCTGCCCCACATCTCACAAAGCAATCCAGGGCCGTCGGCCTCACGGATCTCCAGCATAACCATTCTGCAGCCGAAGGACGGAACTGGCGGTTCATCATGCGGACCTTCAGCATCCAAAGCAGACGCACCAGACACCCTAAGAAGCCAAGCTGGTCCGCCCATACGGTCTCCTTCAACCTTTGGCATATCCAGCTCGGACGACAAGAAAGCCCTGTGTGTCCACTCCCCACTGGGAGAAGGCATAACTTCCACCGTCGAATGGTCTTATACCGGAGGGGTCCACTATCAACAGTGATAGGGAACAATGACCTCTGGCATAGCGGCACACTAGGGCTTGGCTGTACAGCTACTGACGTAGCTCGGGTCAGCCCATCTGCCCAACAACATCATAGGGCGGATGACGTCACCACCGGGACCCCCCTGTGTGCATCACACGCTTACACTTTTGGCGCCAAGTTAGGTTGGACTATAAATATCCCATTGAGGTACTGTTCAAAGGACTTCTCTTTTGCCCAGTTCTTCGACCCTCATTTCTGATTGCTCTCTCCCTTTGTTTCTGACTTAGCCATCAGAGGCCCCTATCGGTCACTGTCGACCGGTGGGCTCTAACCCTTATTTTGTAGAAGCCAAGCAGGTAGAACCACTTTTCTCTTGTAGGCGACCCCCTCCTCTATTCGAAGGCCTATCTGAAGCCCTCTTCCTCGACCATCTGGATCAAGCGTAGAGGACCCGAAGAGACCTCTGGATATTAGTCACCGCATTTGGCGACTCCGTTGGGAAAATATTGTTCTCAATTTCAGGTTACCTTAATCTCTCTCTCTTCATTCATCCTTAGTGCTACCTCCCTCCACGATGGGTGGGGAAAACCTTTTGGGGTCCTCCTCTCAACCAACTAATGAGCATCTCTATGAGAAGGATTCTGAGATAGCCTTTCTGAAAGACCAACTGACAAGACTCGCCGCTTGCTCTACCCATCACCTTCCAGTTACCCTCTAAGAAGTGTTGCAAACCAACTCTTAGCATACTAGAAGATAGTCGAACCTAGAGCGATAGAGAAGGCTAAACGACCATGGATGCTCAGATAAAGGAAAGGCAGTTTGCCAATCCCCTATCCTCGAGTGCTAGTCGTGAGGCCATCATGCCCGGTCCTCTAGGCGCTAGCCATCCAGAAGCGCCATATCCAGTTCTTGCTTTGGAAGATCTCGTGAGACTCTCTACCTTCTTGATGATGGAAACCTGGTCCTTGTCAAAGACATCACAACAGAGACAGTTCAGGGGAGCTCCGGAAGCTAATCACAAGCCCCACCAGAAAAGGGACTACCAGCGCTCCGGTAGGCATCACGGAGCAGATGACTTCTCCAGTCACAAGAGAAGGCATCACAGAGGTCAAGACTCCCCTCCCCCCTAGAAAGGATCTAAACCTCAGAGACCATCTGGACTACCGTCGAAGTCAGATGGTCCTAAGCCCAGAAAGAGAGTCGTCCAACAGAAAGCATCCATCGACGCCAGGCTCCGGCAGCTCAGCCTCTCCCTGTTCATCCCAGAAATTGAGCTGGCGACTCTCCCTCCGGGCTTCAATCTGCCAAAGTTTATGAAGTATAATCCGAAGACAGATGCCTACACTCATCACATCCATTTCTGGTAAATCATTTCTCTTTACACCACCGATGATGCCGTCATGTGTAAGGTATTCCCGATAAGCCTTGGCACCTTAGGTTCTCTTTGGTTCAACAAGCTCCCTTCATATAGCATTTTATGCTACCAGGACCTTGAGAGAGCCTTTATGGCCCAATTCGTCACTAGCAGTAAACAAACAAAGGAGGTTGATGCCTTAATCAGCCTCAGAAAGCGTCCGGAAAAAAACCTCTGGCAATATACAGAGAGGTACTGGGAACTCTTCAATGAGATCCAGGGTTGTGACCAAACAGTGGCCGCTTCCTCCTTCAAAAACGGTCTAGAAAGCAACAACCGGATCTTCTCCGACCTCACCCTTCACCCTTCAGAGGACATAGACGAGCTCATACTCTGGGTAGAGAAGTTCTGCCAATTGGAAGACCTCCTTGCTGAACGGGCAGCCTAGCATCCAGATCAGCAATTCCAATCATCACTACTATTAAGCAGTCGGAGGCAAGTCAACGTCATCAAGACTGGTCGCAGAAGAGCCCCAAAGGCCCACAAATTTACTGCTGAGACCATGGTGTTCACTGAGCCCATCTATATGGTCTTGAAGCATATTGAGAACCACCCTTTCTTTACCTGGTCGGACCACAAGCTTGGAATGGTCAGTAAAACAAAGGACAAAAGGATTCACTGCACTTATCACAAGGAGCAGGGACACTTCACGACCAGGTACAAACCCTTCAAGTCGTATTTGGAGTATCTTGTGCAATATGGTCATCTAGGCAGGTGGATTGACCACTAGAAAACCCAGGAGCTAGATCAGACTACTAGGTAGTTTAATCATCCAGAGGAGGTTGTTCCAATGATTAACGTGATCTACGGCCCCCTCAATGGAGAAACAGTTGCTCGTCTTCGCGCAGAGATCGACCAGGCCTCCACCCCAAAACAAGTGCTCACAGTCAGATCTGCTCCAAAGCGGAAGTATGCTGTCGAGTGGTCAGGATGGTATATCACATTCACAGAGAAGGATCTTGACTGAGTCTTGCTACTGCACAACGATGCTCTGGTGGTCACTCTTTGCGTCAGACCGGCCAACGTCCACGCATTCTCATCGATCAGGGACGTCCCACTAATCGGGTTCAATGGTGCTCCTATCTGGTCGCTCGGCAAAATCACCCTCCCAGTCCAGACAGAGTCTAAGACGGTCGACATAGAGTTCATTGTTGTAGATGTTCCAAGTCTATACTATGCCATCCTTGACCGGACTTGAATTCATTCTGTGCAGACGATTACCTCCACCTACCACTAGGTTGTCTGGTTCATTAGAGCCTCTAGATGACAGGAAGACATCTATGGCGACCAGTCAGTATCCAAAAAATGCTATATCTCAACCGTCTAGAAAAACAAAGAAATGAAGCAGGTTCAGTAGGTAGAAGTCCTAAATGCTCCAGTCCTTGAAGACGTCGGTGCTCCAGCCGCCAACAAAGCAGTTGAGGATCTCATATCAATACTGATCAATGAAGATGGTAGCTAGTCATTCCTCATAGGTTCTTCACTTTCCAAACTAGAGCAGGAGGAAATGGTAAGTTTTCTGAAGGCAAACATAGAGGTCTTCGCCTAGACTCCATACGAGATGCCCAGTGTCGACTCGTCGTTCATCTATTATCAGCTGAACGTCGATCCATCCCAGCATCCCATCATCCAAAGACCACAACGCTCTTTTCCAACACACACTCAGGCAGTCATAGAGGTAGTGGACCGGCTACTCGAATCAGATGCCATCCGAGAAGTCTAATACCCCACATGGCTAGCCAACACTATTATCGTCAAAAAGAAGTCAGGCAAGTGGCGAGTTTGTGTCGATTATACCAATCTCAACTATACATGTCCGAAGGACTACTTTCCCTTGGGTAGGATCGATCAACTTGTCGATGCTACTACCGGACACCAAAGGCTCAGCTTCATGGATGCCTACCGGGGCTATCATCAGATTTCTATATAAGAAGAAGACATGTAGAAGACAATCTTCATCACACCCAAGGGGGTCTATTGCTACAGAGTCATGCCCTTCAGCCTCAAAATTGCTGGAGCCACCAATCAGCGGATGGTCTCTCGGATGTTCTCCAGGCAGATCAGGGACACAATGGAGGCCTATATCGATGATATGGTCGTCAAAAAAAGCTTTCGGCCGACCACATCCGGCATCTCACAAAAGTCTTCCAAATCCTCAAAAGGCACAAGCTCCATCTCAATGCCAAGAAGTGTGCCTTTGGGGTGGGGTCAGGAAAATTTCTCGGCTATCTTGTCACCAATCGGGGGATAGAAGCGGACCCCTCCCAGGTCACAACAGTATCAATCTGAGGTTTCCATTAACCATCAAAGAGGTTCAACGACTGACTGGCATGGCGACGGCTCTCAACAGGTTCATCCGCCGGTCGTCCGATCTCTGCCGACCATTCTTTCAGGCTATCAAGACTAGTCGGCGAAGCTACAAGTGGACAAAAGAATGCAACTAGGCCGTCCAACAGCTGAAGCAGTACATCTCCATCCCTCCGGTCCTGGTCACACCGAAGCATATAGAGCCACTCCTTCTCTATCTATCCATCTCTCAACATGCGGTCAGCTCCGTACTTTGCCGAGCTGATGGGATGGAGCACCAGCCAGTTTATTACACTAGCAAAACTCTTCTTCCTGTCAAAACCAAGTACTTTCCCCTCGAAAAACTTGCTCTTTCTTTGGTTTCTGCATCCAGAAAACTCCTCCCCTACTTTTAGCAGCATACAATCACGGTGTTAAAGGAGCACCCACTAAAGGAAGTCCTTCAAAAGGTTGATCTTTCCAACTGGATCTCAAAATGGGCGGTCAAACTAGCCAACTTCGACATCATGTACCAGCCCAGGACGGCCATCAAAGATCAGATCTTGGTCAACTTCGTCACAAAATTCTCTTCTAGGGTCATCTTCTAAGAAACTCAAACAGAGTCTCTAGCCAATGACCAGGATCAGCTAGCTGCCTCCTCGTCTGCCGCTCCGCCTCCATGACGCTCTGGCACTTGTGCCCAGTGCCCAGCAGAACAATGGCAGTTATTCCACGAGGACACTTGGAGATTGCATGTCAACGACACATCAAACAATAAGGGCTCTGGCACAGGTATTGTTCTGGTCTCCCCAGGGGGGATTATCTACAAAAATGCCCTATCTATTAACTATTCGGTCTCCAAAAACGAGGCAAAATATGAAGCTCTGATCTCTAGACTCCGTCTTGCCAACTACATCGGGGTTGAGGACATCTTCGTCTATATCGAATCTCAATTGACCGGAGAGTACAGTGCCAGAGATGATAGAATGTGCAAGTACCTCAGCTCCACCATCAACGAAATGCAGAAGTTCAAGACCTTTCGAATAGAGCAGATTTCCAGGGAGCACAACTCTCATGTCGACGCTCTAGAAAAGCTGGCCTTTGCCTGTGCTCCCTCCGGACAGTGATCAATCTCTTTTGGCACAATCTCTCAACCAAGTTTTGAGACTCTGGTCCTGAAGGTTAATGCTATTTCCGATGGTCCAAGCTAGATGGATGAAGTGCTAGCCTTTCTCAAAATCGATACTCTATCGGAGGATCGTCGAGAGGCCCATCGTGTTTGTTGCAAGGCAGGAAATTTCTAGTTAGGTCCTAGGGATTCTACAAGAGTTACATTCTGGTAGTGGGGGACGTCACTCCGGTGGGCGATCTTTAGCCCATCGAGCAATCACTCAAGGGTACTAGTGGCCGAAGATGCGGAAGGGTGCTGAAGACTATGTTCGAACATGCCACAAGTGCAACTCTTTGCTCCAGAAATCCACTGCCCGACCGAGGACCTGCAGCCAGTAACCATTCCTTGACCGTTCGCTCAATGGGGCATCGATATCGTCGGCAAGCTACCAAATGCTCCGAGCAGGTTTAAATTCCTTATCACAGCAATAGACTACTTCACCAAATGGGTTGAGGCTGAACCCCTCATCACCATCATAGCTGCCGACGTCAAGTGCTTTATATTGAAGAATATCATTTCCAGATTTTGCGTTCCTTACGTGATAGACACACTATTTTGTAGTTTCGTGTGTCTATTTCTCTCCTATTTTTATTATCTTTAGTTGTTATTTGCCCTTTTTTAGTTCACATTGCGTTTAATCTTGTTTCGTAGCGATGTTTGTTCTACAGGCCTTTTTGATACCTTTTGATGCATTCGGATGCGTACGGTACTTCCCAGACTCAAAGTAAGCCAATTCCATTCACCAATTTCCGGAAGATCCAATCATCGGAAGAACAAATCCATGGTCGATAAAACAAGCATAACTCTTGATGCGTAGCTCCGATTGCGCTCCATAATATGGCGTTGGAAAGCTAGCGAAAAGACGGATTCTTCTGTAAAGAACATCTCCCATCAACGTGTACCTGTCAGCTTGTATTATTAATTTGCTCGCCTGGTTTATATCCTCCGAAATAGGTTCGTGCTTTATGTACTAGACTAATGGATCTGTCCATAAATTGGTGTAGTCAAGCGCTTTCACTTCTTTGCCCGCAATATCTATACTGGGGTTGTCAAGACTCCTCTGCAATACCCCTTCTGGGATATGCTCTTCCTGCCTGTAGCTAATCTGGCTAGTTGGTCAGCTTCCATATTTTCTTCCCTTGGGACTTGAGAAATTTTAAATTTAGCAAAAAAATTTATCAGTTTCTTCACCACTCTAAGATATCTTCCCAATGTTTCCTCTCTGACTTCAAACTCCCCTTTGATCTGCCCCACAACCAACTGAGAGTCACTGATGACAGCAAAAGCTTTGATGCCCATTGCCTTTGCTAACTAGAGTCCAACAATTAAGGCCTCATACTCTGCCTGATTGTTGGTTGATTTGAACTGGAATTTCAAAGCGTACTTGAATTTGTCGCCATCTGGATTCTTCAAAACTAAGTCTGCTCCACTAGCTTCCTTTGCTCTAGAGCCGTCAACAAACAAAAGCCAGACTGAGTGCTCCAACTGCCCTTCTGCTAACATCTCGGGACAAGTGTATTCGGCTATGAAGTCAGCAAGTACTTGTCCTTTAATTGCTGTCCTCGACTGGTACTCTTGGGGTGTCGGGATTGTGGAGTGCCTATCGCAGTGGTTGATCTGTCAGAATCTTGATTAAGTGTGCCTGGAAGTAAAGTCTTAGCCTTCTTGCTATGGTTACAACCGCAAAGGCTATTTTTTAACCTTTAGGTATCTTGTTTCTAGCCCCCTCAATGCCCTGCTTGCATAGTAGACTGGGTATTGCACCCCATCTTGCTCTCTAAACAAAACTGAGCTCACTGCACATGAAGAAACTGCAATATACAAGAATAGGGGTTCGCCTGGCTTTGCACAACTGAGAAGAGGTGGTATCTGAAGGTAGTGTTTTAGCTTTTGGAACGCTTCTTCTGCCTCATTTGTCCATTGAAAGGCCCTCTTTAGGATCTTAAAGAAAGGTTGACACTTGTCCATTCCTCGGGACATGAAGCTGCTGAGTGCTGCGATCCTGCCTGTCAGCCTCTGAACCTCTTTCATTGTCTGGGGTGATTGCATCTCCAAGATTGCCTTTATCTTCTCTGGATTAGCTTCGATACCTCTCTGGGAGACCATAAACCCCAAAAAATTTCTTGAGGCTATCCCAAATGCACATTTATCTGGATTTAGCCTCATGTTGTACTTCCTCAGAATGAAAAAAAACTTCCTCTAGAGAGATGACATGATTCTCCGCCTTCATACTCTTTGTCAGCATATCGTCTATATAAACTTCTATGTTGCGACCGATCTGATCTTTAAACATTATGTTTACAAGCCTCTGATAGGTAGCCCGTGCATTCTTCAAGCCGAACGACATGACTATGTAGCAGTATGTCCCTGGTCAGTGATGAATGAGGTCTTTTCTTGGTCGTCTTCGTCCATCCTCACCTGATTATACCCAAAAAAGGCATCCATGAAGCTGAGAAGGTCATTCCCTATTGTTGAATCCACTAGCTGATCAATTCATGACAGGAGAAAGCTATCTTTTGGACATGCCTTGTTCAAATCTGTATAATCCATGCACATACGCCACTTTTCCGAGGCCTTCTTTACTAAGACCATGTTAGACAACCATTCCAGATAATTGACATCTCTAATTGATCCCGCTCTGAGGAGCTTGTCTACCTCTTCTGCGGCCGACCTATTCCTTTCTGGTGCAAAGACCATTTTCTTTTGCTTGACTGGCCATGTGAGTGATATTTGTTGGGTTTATACCTGGCATATCCTTGTGGGACCAAGCAAAACATCACGTTTTTTCTGCAAAAAATTGATTAGGCTACTTTTCATTGGGGGGAGGGGTCAGAGTTGACCCTACACTAACCTGTCTTTGTGGATTGCCGGATTCCAGTTCCACCTTTTAGAGGTGTTCAGCTACCTCTCCTTGGATGAGCTTCTTCTCATCCCGAGCATATAGGTTGTCTATGTGCAAACTTTGGATAGTTAGAGCCTCTCCTACATGCATGGTTGACAAATTATAGCACTCCCTTGCTCCTTTTTTATCCCCCTTCATCTCTCCTAAACCACCTGGGGTATGGAACTTGACTTTAAGGTAGTAAGTTGAGATTACCGCCTTGGCTTTCTTCAGAGCAGTTTGGCCAATTATAGCGTTGTAGGCGGATGGGCTATCCACTACCAGGAAGTCCACCATTTGGGTGAGTTGCATATCTTCTTCTCCCATTGTTACAGGCAACACGATCTGCCCCTTCGGATAAACTGGCTCCCTTGAGAACCCTATTAGGGGTGACCTCATTGGGCGAAGCCTGTCCTGTCCCAACTTCATTTGGTTGTGCGCTGAGGAAGAGGATGTATGCCAAGCTTCCGCTATCAATCCATATCCTCTGCATCTTAAAATTGGCAACGATCATTCTTACCACTAATGTGTCATCATGTAGGTAGCTAGTGTAATACCTTTATTTATTTCAATTTATTTAATTATATTATTTATTTTATTGAAAAGGAAAAGAAATAATAGTGTAAAGGGATTTAAGGAAATTAATAAAGGTTTTATATAATAATAAAACATCCCCTAAATGAATATATATAGAGAGGGCTTCCTGTGCGGACCGGATTCATGCGGACTAAAAATGGACCGAGATTTTGGTAAACTTTCCGATCAAATTTTCACGAACCGATTGCTCCATTGTGTTTAGAAGGTGTTGTTTAGGGTCCCTGCAAAAAATGGTCAAAAACAATTACCGGGAAGGCCTTCATCCGAGCCGGTTTTATGCGGACTGTTCATTACAATTTTATGGAAAAACGGTTCGGATGAAGGCCTTCCCGATCTTTTTTTTACTGTTTCTCGCGGGTACCCTAAACAACACGTTTAAAGACATTGAACGGTTCGGATCATTCAAATTCGATTTAGAAATGGTGGTCCATTTTTAGTCCGCACGGAAATGGTCCGCACAGGAAGCTCTATATATATTAAGAATAAGAGGTGGCATGCAAGGGTGATTTATGTTTAGAATGAGGGGCAATATGGGAATGCCCACTTAAAATCTGATTAGGATGATATAGAGAGGTTAACTCTCATTAGGGTTAGGAAGGTTTCTTGGTGGGTAGAGAGGATTAATGAGAGTGACTTGGAGATCATAGCAAATTAAGGCAAGAATTGAGATTTTTTGGAGGAGATCTCTTCTTCAAAGTTGTTCCTAACATTCTTGAGGTAAACTCTATGGTTTTGGATTTTTAATTTCATACTTAATTAAGCCTAGATTATGAATTTTTCATTAATCACGTTTAGTCACTGAATTTTTGTAATCTACTTTGAAAATCATAGATTTAGGTGAGTTAAAGTTGATTTTTAAAGTCCATATTTGAGTATGATTTGAGGATAGATGAGTACTACATCCTAGAGTATTTGTTTTCTATGATTTGTGGGCTAAAAATCGATTTAGATGAGTTTAATTAAGAAAAATCGAAGTGAGATTAGCAGTTTCATAATCTGCTGCTTTCTGCGTACTGACCGGTATGCACACCGGTATACCGGGCGGCATACCGGATGCCATACCGGCCTCGCCTGCAAGTCGCAAAATAGAAGATACAGAGACCAAAATTCTAACCGGTGAGCCACCGGTATACCAGCCGGTATACCGGGTGGCATGCCGGTTGCATACGGGTCTTAGTAAATTTACACAGTGCCTTGGGTTTTGTATAAAAGACGAAAAAAATGAACTAACCGGCATACCGACCAGCATGCCGCCCGGGATACCGGCCGGGATACCGACTTCATACTGGTTTCCATATCGGTTTGTGAAAAAGTTGTAGAAAAACCTAATTTTCTTAAATGGTCCTTAGACTGTGTATAAGTATTATTTAAGAGGGAATTAAGAGGTTACAGAGGTTAAAGAGGTCAGTAACTAATATTTAAGTATTTAATGAATATTAAGTACTTAAGGAGAATTCTTATACCCTTTTAGTGTATAACAGGAGACAAACCGGAGTCTTCTAAGACAATCTAGTAGATTCGTTCATTGGTGCTTGCATATTATTGGTGAGTGTGTAGATTTCTTTCACAAGTAGTCTATCATTATACAGTTGTTATAACTTGATTAATATTTGATGATTATACCTACCTGATTACATGCTACTTGTCGTTACCCTTCCTTGGTTGCATGTTAATAGCTCTTCCATGCTTGATTGGGAATGTAATTCTGCTCACATGCTTAGTTGCTACGATTTTATACTCTTGGGATATCTTATCCAACATCCATGATAGTATGTTGATTGGTTGCTTTAGATGATGATAATGATAATGATGTTAGGTTCCTCTTTACCTGCTAATAAGTACAAACATAATTCATATTTCCATATTGATGCTTTATGATGATAAAAAGATGCAATAATTGTTAATGATAGAATACACAAGCATATTTTTATATTGATGCTTTATGATGATAAAAGATGCGATGATTATTGATGTTGGTACACATATGCATATTTCCATGTTGATGCCTTACGATGATACAGTGATTCTTGATGATTGTGCATACATGCATATTTCCATGTTGATGCATTACGATGTTATATTCCGGCGGCAATGTTGGGAGATGGTAGATGCTTGGCAACGAGCTTCTCACATTGTGTCTGCATACGGTAATAGAATATATTGTATTCCGACGATAATATTTGTGTCTGCCTACGGTGATGGAATATATTGTATTCCGGAGACAATATTTGTGTCTGCCTACGGTGATAGAATACTAGGGCTTGACTTGTTCGCCCTTAGCTAGTGGAGTTGATTGAGTCCTCCTTAGCACTGATGGTGATGATGAATGGAAGCTTCCTAATTATTAAAAGATGCATTGTATAACATATTTTTCTGGCACATATATATCTCTTTATTATAGTATTGTGTTTAGGGGAGAGGCATAACCCCTTTTTATTGTTGTACATCTTTTATTACACTGTATCGATGATTTGCTACTTTGACTATAAATCTGACATTCCTGGATATTGTGCCTTTTCTTTTGTTGTGGCATCTTATCCAGGTAATAAGGCATAGTGGGTTCATTGCCAATTTTCAGGACTCTTTCCAGCAGGAGTCATATCTCACAGATTTCAGTACTTTTCTCCTTACAGTTGTAGAGTGAGGATTGTGAGTCTTTTATTTATGTTCAGACTATTAGTTTTCCTTGCAGTAGACTAATCTCTGGTTTTGGGACCTTGTTCTGGGTCGTTGATAGATTGTCACACTTGGTACTTTATTTGGAGGTTTGTTTCTTAGTACTGTCAGTTTGGAGGTTTTATGATTAGTAATTCTTTTATTCCGTTGCGTATTTAATTAAAAAGAAAGAAAAAAATTATTGTGTTGGAAAATAAGGCATAGTTCCCTCTCCTGTTAAAGTTGTTTAAGTCGCGATTCGTAGCCGGATTCCATTATTTTTCTATTAATCCAGGACTGGTCGTGACAGCTTGGTATCAAAGCTCTAGGTTATAAGATTCTTGGAACAAGTATGACATTGGATGTTGAGTGTTTGAGGTGAGAGATAAGTTGAGTTAGTTTGTCTTACTCTTCCGGAAATTATTGTGTGTGTTACTTTGGCACCCGATGGACTACCTTGGAATCTAGTTTGAAAATCGCCTGATCTGAACCAGTCCCAGGCACCGGTGAATCCTCCAGTGATGACTAATGCTGAGAGAGTGGAGGCCATAATGGCCCAGTTCTTGGAGAATAAGGCTGCTTTTATGCAGTGGCAGACTACTCAACAGACAGGGACAACTGCCACAAGAGTTCTTGATAGATTTCGCCGATTGTGTCCTTCCGAGTTCGACGGATCTGTTTCTCCTGCAGTGGCAGAAGAATGGTTGCACAGAGTAGAGTGAGTTTTTACTACTTTGGGAGTTCCTGATGCGCAGAAGGTGAACTTGGCCACCTTCAACTTGAAGGGTGAGGCCTTATACTAGTGGGAGGCATATCACAGGCAGATGACTATGCCAGTGGTGGGAGATGTTGTACCTCCTCGTGTGATGACTTGGGAGCTGTTTGTAAAGGGCTTCAATGATCAGTATTGTCCAACGACATACAGACTGTACCAAAAGAATGCTTTTTGTATCTGAAGCAGGGATCTATGACAGTGTCAGAGTATGAGACAAAGTTTGCTGCCTTATCTCATTTTGCAGTGCAGTTCGTGCGTACAGATGAAGATAGATGTCAGCGTTTCAGGCATGGTCTGAATTCCAGTGTGGCTACTAGATTGACTTCCTTCAGAGAGAGAGATTATGCTGACCTTGTCGACATGGCTCGGCGTATTGGTAGAGATGTAGATGGATTGAATGAGCAGCGTGTGAGGAGAAATAATTCAGGTGGAGGATGGCAGAGTAAGTCCTCTAGTGAAGGAGGAAGTTTTAAAATTGGGGTGAATAAATCCCCTTTCAAGAAAAATCACAGTGGCTCAAAATCACAAGGAAGCTGGGGAAGAAAAGATGGTAATCAGAATCGTGGGAGCCAATCAGTGGGGAGTACTCCAAGTGGAGAGCGGCGATGTTTTGGATGTGGTGAAGCAGGGCATGTTCACAGAGATTGTCCGGGACTCAAGGGTGGGGATGCGAAGTTCAAGTGTTTCAATTGTGGAGAGTGGGGACACAAGTCTTCATAGTGTTCTCAGCCGCGTAGGTTGGCACCTTCTACAGCGGTTGATTCTTCAGGTGGAGCAGTTTCCAGTGCTGGCAGTCAGATGAGGCTAGGTCGAGTATTTGCTATTACCCACTAGGAGGCTGAGGAAACACTAGAGGTGGTTGCAGGTACTATTTTATAGCTGGTTATTATGCTCGTGTTCTCTTAGATTCTGGTGCGACACATTCTTTTGTATCAGTAGCTTTCGGTTTGAAGTTAGGCAAGCTACCTTCTGTGCTGCCATATATTTTATTTATTTCTACACCAGTGGGTGAACATGTTCGGATAAACTCATGCTACCTGGGATGTGAGCTGTTGTTGGAAGGAAAGTCTTTGTCAGTGAATTTGATTCCATTGCCTATGGTAGATTTCGATGTTATCTTGGGGATGGATTTTTTATCCACCCATTGTGCGGTGATTCATTGTTTGAGGAAGGAGGTAATCTTTCGCTTCCAGAATGATGAAGAGGTGAAGTTCTGCGGTGAGAAAGTTGCGGGGAAGTGTAGATTGATATCTTGTTTGCGAGCCAGCGCCTTGTTGAGCAAGGACTGTGAGGGATTTTTGGCACATGTGGTTGATACGCAGCAGTCCAATCCTAACATTGCCGATATTGCGATAGTACGTGATTTTGTTGATGTGTTTCCGGATGAGTTGCTGGGTATTGTACCTGATCGGGAGATATAGTTCACTATGGAGCTTGTTCATGGAGCGAGCCCTATTTCTATAGCTCTGTATCGTATGGCACCAGTTGAGTTGCTAGAGTTGAAGATGCAGCTTAAAGAATATATTGATAAGGGTTTTATTAGACCCAGTATGTCACCGTAGGGTGCTCCTGTGTTGTTTGTGAAGAAGAAAGATGGGTATATGAGAATGTGCATAGACCATCGGCAGCTTAACAGGGTGATAGTGCGGAACAAGTATCCACTTCCGCGAATTGATGATTTGTTCGATCAGCTGCAGGGAGC
>NMUG010002973.1:0-15321 GCA_002855965.1 Monotropa hypopitys
CATTTCTTGTGCCTATCCAAGAATGTACCCAGGGTATCAGATCTGACTTAAACGGGTGGTCACTGGACTTAATGACCCTTGGCTATTATGGCTCACAAGTGTGTGTGTGTGTGTGTGTGTGTGTGTTCAGGTGTGGTGTGGTGTGGTGTGTGTGTGTGTGTTCAGGTGTGGTGTGGTGTGTGTGTGTGTGTGTGTTCTAGTGTGGTGTGGTGTGGTGTGCGTTCTGGTGTGGTGTGTTGTGGTGTTGTGTTGTGTTGTGGTGTGTGTTCTGGTGTGGTGTGTGTGTTCAGAGTGTGTGGGTAATAAGTATTTTAATATATAAAGGTGATCCTTAGTTACTTTACTCCCTCTTCTTTATGTTTTTCATTTGAGTATTCACCAGCTTTCCCTAGCTGACTCTCGCTTTCCTCTCCAGGAGATCAGTGATTCAGTTCAGTGTAGAGTCCACCAGTCCAGCAGTCCAGCAGTTGATAAGTTGAGGTACAGGACTCGTTGGTGTGAGGAGTTGGTGTTCCAGTAGATCTGTTTCAGGTATATTTTATGTATTTTTAGAGCTTGTTGGGCATTGTTTAGCCCTGTTGTTAGAGTTTGTTTGTTTTCTGTTACAGCTGTGAGGTTTAGACTGTGTTTTGTAGCCCTTTTGTTTAGTTGTTGATAGCTCATTTTGTATATTAGAGTTTTTATTTCAGTTCATAGTTTATATATTAGTTCAGTAGCTTCTTTTCAGTTGTTGTTGAGAGTAGTGTTAGTTTAGTGGTGGTTGATTGCCACGTGTCCGTCGCTGGATGGCTGGCTCTACGGTCATCCGGGGCGAGGCGTGACATAAATGATATGTTCTTATTATATAAAACCTTTATTAGCTTCTTAAAATTTCCTTTACACTATTATTTCCTCTCCTTTATTCTTTCAATAAAAATAAATAAATCTAATTAAATAAATTGAAATAGATACGGGTATTACACTTCTTCCCCGTGGATTATTCAATCGTTGAAGCCTTTGATTATCAACCCGGCCCCATATGATTGAAAATCAACGTAGAAGATAATAAACTACTATAATCCCAACTTCTTCAAGAAATTTGCAAGAGTATAAGAATGATACATGCGTAAGCTTTAACTCCTTGTGTTGATCGTTGGATTGCCGAGAATTCTTTTTGGTATTTTAAATTATAAAAAAAAATACTAGATTTCACAAAATACACCGAAGTCCCCGGCAACGGCGCCAAAAATGCTTGTCCGCAAACAACGTTTATTCCCAATTGCAGGAACTAAGTTGTCGCAAATAGCACAATAACCGGTAAGACCGGGTCGAATCCACAGGGACTATGGGTTTAAGTGAAACTTTTATTAATTGATAAAATGAAAATCATAAAAAATAAAATTAAACTTGGTTTGATGAAGATTTTCTCAAAACTAATGATTGGAAATCGCTTAACTAGAACTTAAATTGAATATCTGCAATGACTTTGTAATGAACAACTAATGGAATTGAATTGAATAACAAGTGACAAGAGAGGGAAATCAACCGTCGGACTTGCATCGAGATCTACACCATCCTCTATCTCTCTTTATTACTCGATAAATGCCTCACTAACATCGAGGATTATTCCCGGAAGATATCGTCGTTAAAACAATGATTCAAACACAAGTTGTGTCTCACTAACATCGAGAATCACAACTCGGAGGGTTTTATCATGAAAATCATTTTGAATGAATTGAGAGATAGAGTATGTGGTAGATCCAATGCTCCTCCGGCGGTTGAACCCCTAAGAATTTAGCTACTCATGACAAAAAGCGAATCAACAAAACAAAAGTAAACTTTCATAATAAACTCCATGGATGTAATAAAATTGCAATTGAATTGAAAAGTGAAACTTGATTCGACAAAGACAATAGAGGAAAAGAAATCAGAACTGACAAGAAATTGAATTAATAAGTAATCTGAACCAATAAAACTAAACCTCGAGAATTCTCAGAACAATCCAAAGACGAACACAAATAAAATCTAAAGTACGATCGCTGAATCGGATCGGTTGGTTGTTTCCGTTGCGGCTGTCACATGCTTCAGATCCACCCTCCCTCTCTGGTTCAGTCGAAGAGAACCCTAAGAATGACTGAGAGAGAAAACTAAAACCTAATTCTCCAAAAACTAAAATCTGAATAATTCAATTTATTTCCCCCTCCTTTTCTCTCTCTCTCTCTCTCTCTCTCTCTTTCCTTCTCTCCATTTTAAATTTTCCCTCTTCCCCACAAAGACTTTATCTTCCCCAAATCTTTTCCATATCCGAATCCATGTAAATCCGCCGAACTTCATATAGATATATCACTTCATTAAAATTCCTTATATTGAAATAAAGACTCTAGTTATCCCCCACTTCATGTATTTCGATATGCTGTGAAGCTGCATATCGAAATGTATCTTCATTATTTTTCAGCAGCAACATCTGTATTTAGATATGCTTTGGAAGGCATATTGAAATATCTCTTCAATGATTTCCAACAACAACTTCTATATTTCAATATGCCATTGATGAGCATATCGAAATATGTCTTCAATGGTATCCAGCAACTTCTTCATTTCGATATACCTCATGGGGTATGTCGATATACTTTAGTATAAAATTCCAATAGACAATTTATCATTTCGATATACCTTAAGGGGTATATCGAAATAATCCAATGTAGAATTTGAGCATAGACTTCCTCATTTCGATATGAATGTAAGGCATATATCAAAATGTCTTCAAGCAGTCAAGAACAACAAATATATCGAAATGAAATGTGACTCTAGGCTCCTACATCGAAATGCCATCTTCCTCTTGCCTTCTTTCATTAAATGCAACCTTGTGTAATCATCTAAGATTTGTAGTATCACTCTGCACTTCATCACATTTAACAACAATTCTCCTCGAACAAGGGTTAAATGCATTTTATCATAAAAACAAATTATAATCTGAAACTGAATCAAAGTTACGGGGATTTTGACACTTTAATTATGCACTTTTAGGTGCATAACAGCTTTGTTAGCAACTTCGCAGTTGAAGTCGTTATTGAATGAAAGAATCCAAGAAACTCAGAAAAAGGATGCAATATTGTTGAAGACTGTTGATGAAGTGAATAAGGGGGAGCATTCAGATTTTGTTCTGTGTAATGATGGAACTTTATTGCTAGGGAATTGTTTGTGTGTTCCTGATAATAGAAATTTGAAGAGGAAAATTTTGGAGGAAGCTCATAGTTCAGCCTATGCCATGCATCCAGGCAGTACCAAGCTTTATCGAGCCTTGAAAGATCATTATTGGTGGTTAGGCATGAAGTGGGAGGTTGCAGAATTCGTATCTAGGTGTCTAGTGTGTGAGCAGGTAAAAGCAGAACATCAACGTCCGGTAGGGTTATTGCAACCACTACCGATTCCTGAATGGAAATGGGATCATATTATAATGGATTTTGTTTCTGGTTTACCACGCACTCAGAAGGGTCGCGATTCTATTTGGGTAATTGTGGATAGACTGACCAAATCATCCCATTTTCTTCCTGTTAAAGTTTCATTCAATCTTGATAAATTGGCTCATTTGTATGTCAATGAAATTGTTAAGCTCCATGGTGCTCCGCTATCTATTGTATATGATCAAAACCCGAGGGTTATGTCTAGATTTTGGCCAAGTTTGTAACAAGTATTGGGAACATCATTGAAGTTTAGTACAACATTTCATCTGCAAACTGATGGACAATCTGAAAGAACAATCCAAACTTTAGAAAATATATTGCGTGCTTGCGTGTTAGAGTTCTCGGGAAGTTGGGATGATCGCTTGCCACTCATAGAATTTGCTTATAATAACAGTTATCAAGCTACCATTGAGATGGCACCTTATGAAGCCTTATATGGGAGAAAGTGTAGAACACCGATATGTTAGGCCGAAGCGGGAGAAAGGAAATTTCTAGGGCCGGAAATTGTTCAGATGATGACCGATAAAATCAAAACGATTCGTAAGGAGATCAAAGTAGTTCAGAGCAGGCAGAAGAGCTATGCAGATAACCGGAGGAGAGACTTGGAATTCGAGAAGAGAGATTTTGTATTTCTCAAAGTTTTGCCGTGGAAAGGGATAATGAGGTTTAGAAAGAAGGGAAAACTTAGCCCACGATATATTGGTCCATTTGAGATATTGGATCGCGTTGGTGCTACAGCTTACCGTCTTGATTTACCATCACATCTATCATGTTTATACAATGTATTCTATGTATCGATGCTCAAGAAGTACTTACCTGATCCATCTCATGTTATAGCTATTGAGCTAATAGAGATAAGAGAAGATTTATCATATGTAGAAGAGCTAGTTCGAATCCTCGACAGAAAAGATCAAGTGCTTCGCACCAAAACCATTCCTTTGGTGAAGGTGCTATGGCGCAGTCATTCAGTAGAATAAGCTACGTGGGAGACGGAAGAGAGTATGAGGCAAAATTATCCAAATCTGTTTATCTTAGGTATGTCCATAATTTCGGGCTGAAATTCTTTTAAGTAGGGGAGAATTGTAAAACCTGTTCATGTTAAATAGGATTAATGCATTCATTTAAGGATTTAATAAGATTTAATAAGGAGATCAAAATTTTTTAAAATATTATAATATGAAGTGAATTTGTCCAAAATAGTTTTAGAAGTTCGGAAATATTGAGTAAAAATTTACTAGAATTTTCAATGAATTTTAGAGCTTAAATGAAAGGAAATAGGATCAAATAAAAAGGCAATTGAAAACAACTAATAAGTTCTAGGGATTTAAGTGTAAGAAATGGAAACCAAGCAAAAATTTGTAATTAAGGAAGAAAATTAGGAAAATAGCAGTGATCTGTCGATATAAGGATTTGCAACGTAGGCTATAGGAATAAACTTGTATCTATTCTTGAGACGTGTCGCTAGGATTGGAATCCAAATCGTGAAAGAGGAATTAACGAAGGAAGTCTGTATCAACCCACTTCTGTATCAATTGATAAGATAATCTGCAATTGAGAGAGAGAGAGAGAGAGTTCGTTTTTGAGGTTAAAAGATTGAGTATGAGAGTCTAAATTCATATAGAATCGAAGGTTATCAACTATTGAGTTGTCACAGAAGGAAGAAGAAGCACATTAGCTTCTCAAGAAGGAATCTAGTGTCGCAAAAATTCAATCAGTGGATGAAAACTCAATCAAAAGAGGTAATTTTTATACCAAGTCTTATGTAAATTTTAGTATTCAGTCTTAGATTATTGTAGGAATTATTCTGAACTTAATTGGTAAAGAAATCGAATTCAGGAAAACCAAATAGGAAGATGAACAGTAGCAAAAACCCATTTTTTGCAAAACTTGTCAGATTTACCAAAACCCAACTAATTGAGGAAATTTTAATGCCAAAACTCATGTAATACTTTGTATTCGACATTAGGATGCCTCAGAAATTTCAGACATTTTAGTTAAGAAAATGAATAAGTAATCGAAGTTTGAAATCTGAGAAAAATCGTAGTTGCAGACCAGTTTAAGGACCGAAATTAGGACCGGTCGCAAGACCGGCACGACTACTGATGTGACCGGTGGATCGACCGGTCCTTCCGCTGGTGTGCAGAGCAGGAGCCAGTAAGTTTTTGCTTGGAAATTTAGGTACCCCCGGGTAATATGAGAATGTTTGGAATAATTTGAGGAGTATATATGAACAAAAAATGTTAGTATGCCCTATGATTAAATTGTCAAAGTTGTAAGAAATCAATGAAACCTTAGGAAGTTTATGAAATCTTTATTGTTAGAAATTTAAGAGGTAGCTTGTTAAGTAGAAATCTTATGAGTTGCATTGTTTAAATGCCAGGTACTGAGTTGCCGTCTTCTTCGGACGTTCCAGGGAAGGGTAAAGGCGTGGCTTAGATCTTTCCGATCATTGTGAGTATATATAGAACTTTTAAATAAATTGATATATAATATTATACTTACGTATTTATGCAAGAAGATATTGGAATAAAATTGATTCTTTAAAAGGTTTTGGAAAGAAAGAATAAAAGAAATGGTTTATTGAAAAGTGGCATGTTGATATAAGATGTGGAAAAGAAAGGAAATGGAAAGGATTTTAATTTATACTTTGAAAAGTAGTTTGACAGATCTATACGGTATATACTATTATAGTCTTGAAACCTAACTCGTGCTTTATGTCGAGGAGTTGATTTGCCTAATAAAACAATGTGATTCAGTATATATATTTATATGCACCTGGAGGTTGGGTGCTAGTACCTTACCGCTGGGAGGTAGAGCGGCCCCAAAACTCGTCAGGGATGATTTATTTGGGTAACAGATCTGGTATTAACGTTGGTCAATGGATTTGAATGACCCTTGGCTATATTAGTAATATGTATAAATGGAAGAAAAGTTAAGGAAGTTGTGAAAGACCTTAATTAGATCTTATGATGGATGTGGATCAATATTGGATCCAATGGAAATGGTTTTGAGAAGAAAATATGGAAATCTGACATTTGAGAAATATATATATATATATATAATAAATCACAGCGCCTTATACCCCTCATATTCACAGCCGTTAGATCTTTGGATGGACGGATCAGATTTATCTCCCTTAAACACACACAAATCTGTCTACATTTAAGTGCTAGGATTTATTTATAATCTGATCCGAAGGCTATAATACAATTGGTACACATTTGGCCCTATATCATGTTTACACGGAAACAATTCAACACACAAAGACAAAACAAAGTCTCGAGACACACGAAGGAATCAACCCATTGAAACCCCTTCATTTCCCTACCGTTTCCTCTCTCAGTGATCCCCTAACTCTCCTCTCTCTCCCACTGCCGATGCGTCTGAGAGGTAACCCTCTCCCGTCCATCCCCTTGCTGGCCTTCCTGTCCTCCTCCTCCCAATTTCCTGACCAAAACCCCTTCCACGCGAACACGCCTTAAAACCATTTCATGGCCTTCGTCTGCAACTCCCACACCGTTCTACAAATCGACTCGATGGATCGCAGATGAGTACCCGTGGAGTTCATGCTTTTCCCAAATGAGTACACATTTTTGGGTTGATTGTTTTCCAATTTTTGGGTTTGTTGGTTTTCCGGTTTTTGGGGTTTTCCCGATTTTGGGTTTCTGGGTTTTGTAGTTTCGGATTAATGGAGAGGATTCACATAGTAGCGAGGGTTTTTATTTTCTTTGATTTTCGGTTTGGTTTTCAATTTTTGAGACTGGTTTTTACGTTTACGCAGTAGGTAGAGGAATTGTGTTTTTTTATTTTGTTCATGATTTTTGGGTTCTGTTTCTTCTTCATTTTCTTGATCTTAATTTTCTTTGTTTTCTTCTAGATCGATGTCGCGTCTAACAAATTGACTTTCTCCTACACACAAATCCTCCATCTCTCACTCAGTTCCGTTGTATTCTTTCGCGTCTCGCAAATATCTGTTTCATTTATCAATGTTAGGTTTTATATACTAACTTTGTTACTTGCTATTGATCAGGAGATGATGATTGGAAAACTGAACCATTTGATTTTTTATCAATAGAAAGATAGTTTGGATGTCGCTAGCAGAGTTTCTACTTGGCAAGGGCATTTTGGCGATACCTTTCTTTCGTATAAGGTTGTTTCACAATTTTCCTGCTTTATTAAAACCTATGTTTTTACTTCACTGTTTTTTCATTTGATGTTCAACTGGTTGGTGCATGTCTCTGTAAGTCATTTTTACATTATTTTGAGACATCAATGTTACTTTCAGAGTGCATTTGATGTTCAACTGGCTATGTGGGTCTCAGTAAGTCATAAAAATGATGATTGCTCATCTGAAATTTCATGCATAAAATAGAGCTAACACACAATTCTGTATAAATTTTTTTACACATTCTCTCCAAAGTGTGTCCCCAAGAAGAGAAGAAGACCATTCTTTACATGATAAGTGGGTCAGTGTTGTCAGATGGTTCAAATCCTAATCCTGAGTAAGATGTATAAGTTTATATTTGTATCTCAATTACTTTATTTCATCACCATTTTATTTGTTGTATCTATAGAATGCTTTATATTTCTGTTCAGTAGTTGTGATGGACATATCTCTTAGAGAAGAGAGTTGTCATGCTTATCAATTTTGAGCATGGGAACCACTATTCACTTCCATATTCTAAATTTGCTGCACATTGTTCAAATCAGGCCCAAAATCGGACCGGTTTGAAAAATAATGAAACCCGAAACCCCTAAACGGGCCCAGAACCCTAAATTCTTCCAAGTACGTAACCTCCTCCCCCTCTCACGCACACATATATTGTCTATATATTTTATAAATTGCCAGCTAAATTCTTTAATTTGAGTTGTTTTTTAATTCACCTTTTGTATATAAGTCTTGGATTTAATGTTGAAGTCTGAAGCTCTTTGGTTTGGTGTGACATAATATGTAATTGTATATTGAGGATGGACGAATTCTGGGTTAATCTTTGATCTGCTTTATATTATTTGAATGGGTTTTCCTGGGTCTTTCAAACACAAGTGTTTGGGAAATATCGTATTTCATTGGGATTTTCCAGCACATTCCTAAGCAAATTTTAGCATATTTCCATAATGTTTTTAGCACATTTTAGCACATTTTTTGGTCGTTCGTGTACATGTATATATAGACAGGTTTATATTTTGATTGTTGAATTTATGATGTGAAATCATGGTTGCCAGCAAACCCTCTGTTCGACATTGTTTGTTTTGTCAATCTTTCATCTTTTCATGTTTCATATTTGGCCTACCACAAATTGCTTCTGAAACACTTTTTTAGTCCTTAGATTTTCATTTTACTCCAAATCATGCTCCCCCATGGAAAAATACATCAAGTAGCAGTGGTTAATGACATGACAATTGTAATTCGGAGAGCCTTAATGTATACATTTTGGCACTTATCATAGACATTTTACAGAAGCTCAGATGTGAGTCTGTAACTGCAAGTAGCAATGGTTAATCGATTTTATGACAGGTGAGTTATGTATCCTAGGATCTGGAGCTTCGAAGAAGGCCACATCAGTCAGATTTTGCATTTCACGTCGACCGGACCACCAACATACCTCTCCGTCGTCTATATTCATCTCATATTTTATGACAGGTGAGTTAGGGTATTTTTTGTAATTTTATCACTCATATTTCTTTTTTGCATTTTTATATATTTATTTATTGCATCATTATGATGTCACAGTTCAATGACGATTCGTTAACGGTTGAACTGGTGACCCGTCCGACCGGTGCCTTGACCGGTTTGCCGACTGGTCCGGGTTTAAAAACATTGAAATCATCAGTTTTTGTCAGTGACTCAGTATAGAAAGCATGCACATCTTTTGGAAATTGAGTGATAAACTTAGAGGCCATTCAAAAGGTTGAGGATAACAAGTGGTTAGTGATTGCTTCTAGACTAGCTGAGCTGACCAGATCTAAGGGAGATTGAAATAATCTTGATCTGTCAAAGGATCCAGATGAGATAAGGCCAAAAGGTGTTTTTTTATTGCAGGAAGACAACAAATTTGAAATCCTTAACTTCAACATGTTAAATTTGGACTCCAAAATGACTAACAGAAGTTTCTTTACAAATACAATGCACAGTAGGAACACAACGTATCAGAAGAGCAATGGTAACAATGTGGGGAACATAGTGGGAATCAAATATAGCATCAACAACCAGGGGAAAAGGCTGAGCAGCAGCAGCTACAACAATGATACTATCAATATGAGCGTGAATTACAAAAGGTTGAAGACATTGAGACACTTCCAAGGAACAAAGTGCTTGGTGGATACAAAGTCGTATTTTTTCTTTATTTGTTCCTTCAACTGTATTGAATAACAATTTGAACATCATTTCTTTATTTGTTTCTTCTTTATTTTTTCCTTCAATTGTATTGAACAGAATTTTTTATGTGTCAAAGAGTGTTTATTTTTTATCATCAGTTTTCTTAGCTCATATAAATATGATTAGAAGTTGAAATAGTAATTTGATTATTACTTGAATGGTTTCAGCATTTGATTTTGACTGCAAAAATTATTTTGAGTCATTGTGTGTTTTATTCAAGGGTTTTGTCATTGTGTGTGCTATTAATGAGTTATTTTATAGGGATAAAAATTTTCATCATGTTAAAAGTTCATATTACTTTAATTTTGAGACTATCATGTTATAAAAATAATTTAGTTCTAGAAGTTAATGCAATACATAAGATAGTGTGAATTGTGTGTGTGTGTGTGTGCGTTTGTGCTTGCGTTCGTACACACGTGTGTACAAAGATAGTTACTCACCGTGGTCTTCATATTCTCTTTACATTATGTGCATGTGTGTGCTCGTGCTTTTTAATTTGTTGCGCCGTGCCTTTAGGCACGGGCATTCGCTGGTATATATATATTACGAGGAAATTTGAAAAGAGAAAAGGAAAATGTTAAGGATTATTTGGAAAAGAAAGGTGGAAATGATTGGAAGAAAATTATTTTATAAATTCAAAGAATAAAGAAAGAGATTTTGTGGAATAAAACCAGAAAGAAGAAAAAGTGGAAATCTTATATTTTTAAAAAGGGTTTTGGAAAAGAGATGAGATGTTTTGAAAATAGATTTTGTCACTTACTTACTTCTTATTTACATTGTTCTTATATATTCACCACGCCGTCGTGCTGACGTGTTTTTACATATTTTTAGGGGATCGCGGGTATCGTGTTCACCTTTCGAGTTGCAATGCAGTATCTAGTGTGGAGGTTCTGTCCGTTTGGCTTCAGCAGTGGTTAGTGTCCAGTTTCAGTTTCAGTAGTTGATAGATGTTTAGTTTTTATATTTTCAGTAGCATGTAGTAGGATTTTAGTTGTTTCAGCTTTATTGGGCCCGAGTCTTATTTATACCCAGTTTGTTGAGCCCCATTTTGTCAACTTTTGTACATATTATATATCAACAATTTCGGTTAGTTTTTCAATTGCAGTTTCTTTTAGAGTTGTTATTAGTTGTAATCTGTTACTATGATATTGTCACGGCACTAATTTGGTAATTACCTTGATAATTATCAGGTTGGGTTGTGATATCCTAGGCCAGACCGTTCACACAAAATTTCTTTCCACTCCTTGTTGGTAGGACGCTAGTTTGATCCTGGCTGAATCTCATCTCTCTTCGGCCAAGTCTAGGTCCTTTTCTATTGCTGTGCTGTTAATGGTTTCGTCGAATGCTTCGGTTCTGATGGTCGGCAATCCGGCTTCCAGTAAGATGACTACCTCCATGCCAAAGGCCAGTGAGAATGGGGTCTGCACTGTAGAGCGCCGAGGAGTAGTTCGGTAGGTCCATAGGATGTTGGGACATTTTTCGGCCCATCTGCCATTTGCTGCTTGGAGTCTTCTTTTGATGCCACTGCCGATCATTTTGTTCGATGCTTCGACATGGCCATTACCTTGGGGGTAGTAGGGTGTTGAATTGTAGAATTTGATTATTTGTTCGGCACAGAAATTGGTAAAGAGATCCCCCACAAACTGAGTATCGTTGTTTGAGGTGAAGGCATATGGGATGCCAAAGAGAAAAACAATGTTCCTCCACGCAAATCTTTTGATGTCGTTGTCCTCTATGGTGACTAGAGGTTTGGCCTCTACCCACTTACAGAAGTAATCTGTAGCGGTGATCAGGAACTTGAATCCACCTGGTGCCGTAAGGAGCTTGCCGACGATGTCCAACCCCCATTAAGCGAAAGGACATGGACTAGTTAAGGGGGTTAGTTCTTTGGCAGGCTGTTTGATAATTGGGGATGATAAAACACCTAGAGGGGGGGGTGAATAGGTATTTCTGATTTTATTGATCTTTTAAAACTCTTTTGATAATTTTTTACTTTGAAACAATTGTTTTATTATAATTCAAAACAAAATAAGCATGTGAGTGAGATAGATAAATATAAACACAATGAAGGCACAAAATAAGTAAGAGGAGGTGGGAGACAAAGAGAAGTGACACAAAGATTTTTATAGTGGTTCGACCAATCGCCTACTCCACTCTTTTGGAAAAGATTGTTTTTGGTTCCAAAAGAAAATTCAAATGCAATTGGACGTCGCTCTCCCCGGAAACGGCACCAAAAATGCTTTACGTCCTCGAGTGTGTTATATTAAGAGGTTGCCCAAAGCGTAGGGTTGAGGTACGCGTAGCACTAAACTCGGAAGTTCGAGGTCGAATCCATAGAGAGGGATCGATCCAATAGTGAGTGAAGTTGTTCTTTGGGGGTTTTTCAGATTATTGGCTATAGGTGGCCAACCAATTTGGAATGCGAGTTGTATTTTCTGATATTTTTCCTAAGAACTTGAATTGGAATTAACTTAATTAAAAATAGGGAACGACAATGGAGCATTCACCCGAGGCACTAATGGGTCACACACCCTTGACATCAACGGGTTAAGGCCAAGATATGGCTATCATCCAAAATAATATTCAAGGAAACCATCTTGTGGAAAGAGATGTGAAACCCCTAGAATCAATCTGTAACGACCTGTATTTTATAAAGTATTTTCCAGAATTTAAATTCGTATTCTAAAGTAGATTCGGTATCTTGATTTATTTTATCTTAAAATCCTAGTGTGATTTTAAGGTGGTTGACCCTATAATATGGTAAAGAATTAAATTACGCATCCAACGCAATTTGAATCGCGTCAATCGGAGTCCGGGTGAGAAAGTTATGCGCGTTTTAAGTTTTCCCCGTTTTGGGCCTAAGTTGCCGATAGAAAATCTCGAGAGGTTGGTTATCGATAACGGGTTTGTGGTTATCGATAACGGGTTGATTCCCCAAAACCCATAAAAAATCCCGAAGATGTGGTTATCGATAACGGGCTTTGTGGTTATCGATAACGAGTTGCCCTTTGATTCCTTGGTTAGGACCCGAGAGTTTGGTTATCGATAACGGGCTTGTGGTTATCGATAACGCGTTGTCCTTTGGTTCCTTGGTCAGGACCCGAGGATCTGGTTATCGATAACGGGTATATTGAAGGCTTATGGTTATCGATAACGGGTCCGTCGGACAGCTTTTCATTAAGGGTTTTTGTGTCTTTTTCCTAGGGCTATATAAGCCCATCTAAGCCCGATTTGTAGGTCATCCACACCATTTTGAAGAACCCTACTCTCTCTACCTCCATTCTATATCTCCTCTCCCTTCTCTCTAGGATTTGAAGGTCTTCCAAGGGGATTTTGAAGAAAATCCAAGTTCTAACGTCGCTCTACACGTCGAGGGCTATCCGGTGAGCACCATAGTTTCGGCCATCCCTTGATTTTTAGATTTTCGGATTTCTTTGGAGGAGCTTTTGAGGTAGGAAATGTTTATTATCTTGTATACTCTTGATCGTGCTCTCCCCTCCTCCTTGTATGAGTTTCAATTTTTGTCAATTTCATGTCCATGGGTATAATTTCGAAATTTACCTAGGGGTTGACCTTAAATCATGAAATTTGTTAAGGGTTTGTGTGTCTCTAGTGTTTAATTGCATTTCTATAAAGTCAATTTCATATTTGTGTGAATTGGGTGAAACCCCCCAATTTTTGAAAAAACCTAGATTTCTACAAATTAGGGCTTTTGGTGTAATGATCATCTCATGATAAAATTGAATGTGAAATCATGCAATTGGACACAAGACATGTAGAATTGACATGTTAGACATATTGATCGTGTTGGAAAAATTGTTGTATCATTAAGCTTTGCATGGAATTGATAGAGATTAATTATGTAATCATTCATGCAAATGGGCATCCTTGACGTGTGTGATGCATGTGATGTGTGATCTAGGCATGTTGGTCATGGAGTGTGTTGGTCCATTGTCATATTGCGAAATTGTGAACGTAAAGAATGAACATGATGACCCATCAATTGGACCTTACCTCAACCCATTCGCGTGATTTTTCGGAATGGAGGTTGAACTCATTCGCGTGACTTTCGGAATGGTGGTAGAACATCTTCGCGTGATTTTTCGGAAGATTGTAAAGGTTGGTTACTATGATAGCGGATTTATAATAGAAGACATTCGCATGATTTTTCGGAATGTCATGGCATTCGCGTGATTTTCGGAATGCGGGATGGCCGCTCCATCCGCGACATTATGCACAATGGGGGTAGCGTAGCCCTCCCAACGTTACTTGGGGAATGATGGATAGGAATGGATAGCGTGTCAGCCAACACCTATACCAATTCCACCCTATCAAGTATTACAACAATATTCGTAAAAATGTGAAATAGTTAGGATAACTTGGAGTAGACTTGTCATGGAATTCCAAGGAGTATCCTCCATATGAAACCAAGAGGAAGAAAGCATTAAACTCATGTTTATATCTCGAAAGAAATGGAAAGTTATATGCATGTTCATAAGCACTTGTTTTAGTTGCTCGTTTAACATACCTTGCATTTGTTGTGTGATGGAGTCATAGAGTAGAAATGGATCATTGCCTTTGTTATGCATTGTACATATGCATGTGTTGCATGCCCGACATTCACACACTCGTTCACGCCGGTCTTGAGCATGCTAGGTAATAGGTATTTCCTACTTTAGCGTGACACGCTCTTTTTTAAAGGTTCTGCAGGTAAGAAACAAATTTTGGAGGACCTTGAAGCCCCTTGATCATCTTGGCTATTTGGTAGCTTTTTGGGAACTATGTACTCTCTTATTTTGAAAACACCCGGGTTGTGGGTTGTTCTAATTTATGGCATGTTACAACTTAAACCTTGTTTTTCCTTCTCTTCTACCTCTTCTATGGTTTGGACTTATAACTTGAATTTTCCGCATTCACACTCGGATTTTTGGTAAGTTTGTAATGGGATGTGTCTGGTATTTAGACTTCTTGTAAATGATAATGATCCATTCTTGTGTCCCATTTGTAAACAAATTATATTTCAAAAAAAAGGCTTGAAAATCCGGGGTGTGACAACTTGGTATCAGAGCTTTCGGTTTCGAAAACTTAGGCCTTTGGGGAGGCTCTTAGTCTATATGGGTTGCATTGAGCATTGTTGTGTCATCTAACATGCGTGTGAATATGTAAAGCATACATTGGCATGATCCATAGGCTTGTGTGAGTTGTGGAGTATACATATGCATTGCTTCTTTCCTTTGGGTGTAGCCCTGTTGTTTGATTCCATCGGTCATGAGAATCGGTTGTTGATATTGTCGAGTACCCTTCTCTTTGGTTGAGTTTTGCTTCATCGATTGTGTTACGTATTTTTTTGTTTGTTTTTATTTCTCCGGGACTGTTTTGTGTCTATCGGGTTATGTATTGTTTGCGTAGTTTTTTATTAGAAATGATAATCATAGTGTTGAAGACTTTTTCAAGCTTCACGAAGATATTGAGACAAAGATCAAAGCAGAAGATCAAGCGGTG
>NMUG010002974.1:0-15320 GCA_002855965.1 Monotropa hypopitys
TCTTTCCGAGAGCTTTCCAATGGTATATTACGGAGCCAAATCGGAGCTACGCACCAAGAGATATGACCATTTTACCGATGCACTGTTGCTCTTGACTTCATCAATGGCTCGGGTTGGTCTCAGGGCCTTCCGGACTCCTCCGGGAATCGCTAAATCACCTGTACAAAACACCAAAAACTACAAAACAAGATTAAATGCATATGTACAAAAACATAACTAAATATAAAATAACTAAGAACAAAACTAATTAAAGAGAGTTAGATTGGCACACACAAACTATAATATTGTGGGCCGATCATTAGGCGTGGGGCGCGGGGCGCATAATAATGCGAGACTTATTGTGTTTAGGCGCAGGATTGTTCCGTTGCAATTTTCACAAGAATTTGAATAGCCATCAGTTGTCGTTTCTATCGAACTGACTCGATGCTTAGAGATTGGCAATGACGAACTCGCTCGTTCGAATCGGTAAGGTTGAAGGAGATCTGGTTAGGAGATGAAACTTCCAACCAATTATGATGGGAGTGGTATCACATTTTCTGTGTTTTGATTTACTATGTTTGGTTACTGCATTTTGATTACTCTGTTTTGACAAACTCGCTGGTTCACATGATTGGTTAATGCATTGTGATTTATTGTTTACAGAACCAAAAGTGGTATCACATTTTTTGTGTTGGTTAGATATAAGTTTATATTTCAAGTGGTATTCTTTGTTTTGATGAACTCCTGTATTCACCAAGTGTTTGATAAATGTCCCAAGTAACCAAGTAAAACACATTGTTCATCAAGTGCTTGATAAAAGTTCACCAAGTGTTCGATCAATACAAGTCCACCTTACTTTGCCATACCAGGAGCAGTAAACATAATATTCAAGTTTTATCTCACTTCAAATGTAATGTACTCTCATTTAATATGCCATAAGTGCTAACCATTCATAGAATAGAATTCAGCAATCATGTTAGAAAGTAAAATTCTTTGGACCTGAAACTCGTGTTTTACCATCTTGCTACTCATATAGGTGGATTTGGTGGGAACATCGGGCATGACCCACATATACTGTGTACCCTCATTGCAAGAGGTGTTAAAGTTTGATCAAGTTAAGTACATGCTTGATTACTTTCAAGAGGTGTATGAATTTACTTTTCGACATCCCCAGTTGCCTTGTCTCCAAGTGGAAAGTGCTAGGAAAGTGAACTATTTGCCAATGGAGGTAAGATTTTGTAAAATTTTCAACCTAGTGCACGATCATAAGGTTCAACATCAAAAGTAGTTCAATTGGATGACGAAGATGTGAATTCTGAGGAGACGGAAAAAGAAGAGGATGTGGAGGGATAAGGAGGAAGAAGATGTGAATTTAGTTACTATTGACTTTGATGATGATTAATTTATGATGGTCGAAAGTGCAAGTAAGAATTGGTTGTTTTATTTCTATTTTAAACATTGAATGTTTGTGCTTTTATTGAATTTGACATTTTATTTATTGTCTTGGTACTTATAATTTAAAATATTGGTGGATGCTATTTATTATTATCTTTTCTCACATTATTGCGCCTCGCTTCGCCTCGCAACTCGCGCCTAGACCCCAACAGACCATTTGCGTCTCGGTGCGCCTCGCGCCCCAAATAACTATGCCCACAAGTCTCTGATACAACTCAGGGTCGTCAATCAACTCACCATCATTAGGCATAAGTTTAAGATTGGTCTCCATAGGAGTAGTGACTGGTTTAGAACCAAGATATCCGGTATCTCTCAAGAGATCGAGAGTATATTTTCGCTGTGATAAACTGATGACTGCTTTAGAACGAGCAACTTCAATACCAAGAAAATACCAAAGCTTGTCTAGATCCTTGGTGATGAAACTGGAACAAAGATGTCGAATTAATACTTGAATCCCAATACTGTCACTTCCTGTGATGACAATATCATCCACATATACCACAAGAATCAAATAACCATAAGTGATCTTTTTAAAGAATACAGAATGATCAGGTTGACTTTGAGTCATACCATGAGACATGACGGTGTTACTGAATTTGCTGAACCAAGTTCGGGGAGATTGTTTGAGGCCATAGATAGATTTACAAAGATGACACAGACTCTCCTTGGACTCAAATCCGGGAGGTTGAACCATATATACTGTCTCATAGAGTTCTCCATGAAGAAAAGCATTCTTGACATCAAGTTGGTGGAGAGGCCAATCAAGGTTGGCTGCAAGAGAGATAACAATACGAACCGAATTGAGCTTGGCAACTGGAGAGAATGTCTCAGTGTAGTCAAGCTCATAGGTTTGAGTGAGTCCTTTGGCCACAAGACGAGTTTTCAGACGATGAATGGTACCATCAGGATTGTGTTTGACATTAAATATCCAACGACAACCAACAATATGGGCTCCAGAAGGTTTGGGGGCAAGGTCCCAAGTATGATTCAATGATAAAACATTCATCTCTTCTTCCATAGCAGAACGTCATCCCGGATGAGAAAGAGCCTCCTGATAAGACTTAGGAACAAGAACAGAGGACAGAGACACAGAAAAAGCACGAAAAGAAGTAGATAAATAATCATAAGACACAAATTGTGAATTAGGATGAGAAGTACAAGAACGAATACCTTTACGTTGAGCAATGGGTCGATCAAGATCAGGATCCGCAGACGCTGAAGAAGATGTTGGGGGTACAGAAGGTGAAGTTGCAGGAGCTGCAGGTGGAGTAACAGCGGAAGAACGACGAACATAGACCTGTGTAATCGGTAGTCGGGTGGCAAGCTCAGGAAGGCAAGGAGACCGATCAAGATTAGTCAACATGGGAGGTTGAATCTGTCCACCTTCAATAGAATAATATGGGACTGTCTCAAAGAATGTTACGTCGACACTCACAAAGTATTTTCGTAACACAGGACTATAACACTTGTATCCTTTTTGGGTCCAAGAGTATCCAAGAAATAGACATTTGTAAGAACGAGGATCAAGCTTATCACGTCCTGGAGATAAATTATGAACAAACGAAACACATTCAAAAAGTTTTAGGGGAAGAATATAAAGATCCTGATCAGGAAACATGACCTGATAAGGAATTTTGCCGTCCAAAACTCGAGAAGGTGTACTATTTATGAGATAATTAGCCGTAAGAATAGCATATCCCCAAAAAGGTTTTGGAACATGCATGTGAAGCATGAGAGCACGGGCAACAGCTAAAATTAGCCCATTATTCCATTTCGCAACCCCATTTTGTTGGGGGTGGTGACACAAGTAGTTTGATGAGTAATACTATGAGTTTCAGTAAACTACGTAAATTGATGAGAAAGACATTCTTGGGCATTAGCAGTTCTCAAAATATGTAATTTAGCATTGAATTGATTAACAATTTCAGCATAAAATTTTGAAAAGAAAGAATATTTATTACCGGTCTTTGAGAAGATATACCCAAGTTAAACGAGAGAAATCATCAATGAATGTAATGAAATAGCGAACACCACATAAGCCTGTAGTGCTAGAAGGTCCCCAAATATCTGATGAACTAAAACAAAAGGTTGTGAAGAGGGAGACTGGGGGCGTAAAGAAAAGGAAACGCTATGATGTTTACTCAGTTCGCATGTATCACAATTAAAATAAGAGAAGTTGGGTAAATTGAGAACTAGCTTGCGAAGATTGGCAGAGGATGAGTGTCCAAGACGACAATGCCACTGATAAGGTGTGATGGTAGAATGTAGGGCAGGTGACCTGGAAGAGATGATCGGTTGTTGATGCTCCTTTTCCTGAAGGTAATACAGGCCATTCTTCTCATACCCCAAACCAATTATCCTCTGCGTTTTCGGATCCTGAAATTCAAATGAGAAGGATAGAAAATTATACAACACTGGTGAGTATGAGAGAGTTTATGAACGGAAATAAGATTAAAAGGAAACTGTGGCAAATATAAGTCAGATGGAAAAACAAGACCAGATGAGGAATATGTACCAATGCCACGAACAAGAATTTTAGAACCATCAGCAATTGTAACATAAGAAGGAACAGACGGGGTAACGACATTAGTCAAAAGGGACAAGTCACATGTCATATGATCAGATGCACTAGAATCTAAAATCCAAGGAGTACTGTGAGTACTAGAAGATGAGTGAAGACAAGTGATACCTGAGGCGATATGGGTCGTAGTGGAAGAATAAGATGCATTAGCATTTTGAACCATAGAATCATACTCATTGTTAGATAAAGTAATCTGAACAGGGGTAAGAGCAGAAAACTCCCCCTCAAGTGTAGCTTGATTAGCCCAAACTGGCTTGCCATGATTGCGGTCGCCCCTTATCGTGCAGCCACCACTACTGAATCTAACATTACGCTTACCCTTCCTCATTGTGTCGACTTAGGCTGAGAAGGCGAGAGTGACGACAGGTAAAGTGATGACTGAGAAGGCGAGGGTCAGCTAGGAGGTTGTAATGTCTGGTCAGGTCGCCTGCTGAGACGACGAAGGAGAGAGACCCTGTCGGATCGAGAAAAAGAGACGTCAGGTCTAGACTATGAACAGAGTCGCCGGAGCCTGGAGTCGCCGGAGCCGTCGGATCTGGAACAACAACTGTTGGTTGTGACAACGGATCGAGAGAAAAAAAAGAGGTCCGCTGAGGTCTGGCAATGGGCGAAGAGAGACAGTCGATGATGGGCGTTGGGTGGAGAGGTGCTAGTGATCTACTAGAGAGGCGGCAACGGTTGAGAAGCTGTCTGATCTGGGCGAGAGGCGCCGACTGGGAAGCTGTCGGATTGTGCGAGAGTTGTTGGAGATGGTTGCCTGACCTGGTAAGGAGGCAGGGTGGTGCGGCGGCGATGTTTTCTAGAGGATGTGAGGGCCGCCGAAACAGTTCGAGACGCCGGCTGAGACGGCGGGAGAGAAATCCATGTTGGATCGAGAGAGAGAGATCATGTAGTGAGGGCGCTTGATCTGGAGAGACGCCGGCGAGTGCGCTTGATCTAGAGAGACGCCGGCGAGTGCGCTTGTAGCAGCACTGGTGGAGGCGAGTTGGATGGTGGTGGCTGAGGGTTTGCTATTGGGAGATGGCGATTGCGACGGAGAGATGGCGTCGGTGGTCGGTGGTGACTGGTGACAGCGACAGGAGATGGCGCCGGCGGTTGTCTGTGAGGTGTGGCGGCGGAAGTTGATGTATTAGGGTTTGTATAGATGTACGAGAGAGACAGGACTAGGGTAGCGGCTGATTAGGTTTAGGGTTTGCTTACGGCAGAGATGGCGCCGGCAGTCGTCGGTGACTGGCGACGGCGACGGGAGATGACGTCGTCGTCGGCGGTGAGGTGTGGCGGCAGAAGTTGATGTATTAGGGTTTGTGTAGATGTACGAGAGAGACAGGATTGGGGTGGCGGCTTATTAGATTTAGGGTTTGCTTACGGTAGAGGGAGAAAAATACTGAACTTTACACTCAGTGGAGAAAGAGAAAAATTTAGAGTAAACTAACCCGCTCTGATACTATGTTGAAATAATTGAATGATATGTATCCTTCTCTCAAGGTAAAATTATTTATAGACTGGATACAACGAAAAATAAGGAAAGCAAAATCAAATCAAATCTAATCAAATCTAATTATTATACCTACCTAACTAGGCTAATTGATATCTACCTTAATTACAATCTTCCTAATTGATACAAAGGTAATATATTACAATCTTCCTAATTGATACAAAAGTAATTACAATATTCTTTAACATTACCGTTGGGCAACAATCAGTGTTTAAGCTACATTAAATGTTGCCCAGAGGTATCATGTTTCACCAGCATGATACCTCTGAGCAGCGATCATATGAAACACATCTTTACAAGGGAACAAAAATATGTGAACCAAGTAATAAGACTAGTCACTTGGTGCTCATGTCTGCTCAAGCTTACTTGCTTACAGAGGAGAGCTTGAATAAATTAAGAAACTGATTTAAAGGAAAGATTAGTGAGCTACTTGTGTTATTTGTCACGAGAGACATTACAAACCAAACCAAACTAGGGGTTGGTTAACTTCTCCAACACTTGATCCAGTGGAACTCGCATCCTCGGGATGTTCCATCCCTATCCTGTTTCAACAACACAATAGATGTGACTTTGCAAAAAAACACATATCCGTATTTAACACACAGTGAAAAATGTTGCGGGTTATCGGTAACCGGGCACCCAATTTTGTCGAAGATGAAAAGAAAAAGTGAAATAAATAGAAGATGTTAATAATTAAGTTTGTGGATTAAAGTTAAGGAATATTAATCTAGAATTGTATTGATACAGGTTGGAGGGAAAATAACTCATCCTAGGGCATCAAAAGGAATGTCATCCCTTTAAGGGATTAAGGTGAGCCTTGATTCCCAATCAATTGGGGTCGGAACATGAATCCTTTTTTCTAATGTGCTCCGTCGAGTACATCATGTTCCGTTATACCTAATAAACTTAAATCTTTATGAAGGTTTAACATGGCTGGCCTTATGGCAATACGGTAGAACTTTCATTCAACTTTACAGGTATCCTACAATCGCACAATACTCCCGCAGCACTCCTCCACTTTATCCATCCAACTTGAATCATGTGTGTAACATCCTCCGCAATATCTCCATTCTTACTAACAACTGAGTCAAGATACTTAAATCGTTCACTCTTGATAATTTCTGATTTTGGAGGGTTACTATGTCAACATTACTACTTTGACAAATTGAACCAAACCTAACATGTCCTAGAAGTTTTTCACTGTATTAGGTGTCATTTACCAAGCACATTGACGAGATGAGAGAGGATAAGAAATACAATTACGAGTATTTCTAAGAATTAACTGTAGAACTTCAAGACTGTTTTCTAACTGCCCCGTAGATTCCGCAGAGAGCTGTGTAATTGGGGTTTCCTTACAAAGGAGTACAAATAAGAGAGCTGTTAGTTGTAACTACTATCAGGAAAGACTCGATTTTAGTTTTTAACTACTAAAACGGGGGAGAGAGGGAGCATGAAAGGAAATTTGACAAAATCCCATAACTGTTAGTTCTGACCTTGGGACTACTACAATTACAAGACGCAAATGCAAGCAGAAGAGGCGACATGAACATCAAAATCAAGTTACCATAAAAGAAAGATACGAGAAATATCTGGTTGCTGACCACCACAATAGAAGAAAAGAGAAGACATGGATCCGGAGCTATGTTTTAGAAAACACTCGTTGTACAGAGCAAATAGTGCACTGAACAACCAATAGATTTCAAACTCAAGTTTCAGTCACTATTTCCATCGTTTTCATCCAAACGGAGCAAAAACTAACCAAATACAAGTGCCATACATATGCAACAAAAGATCTGATTATTTTTACCTCTGACGTCAATTTAGATAAATTAGAAGAGCGATCTTTCAGAACGTGTGATTTCTCGTGGTTTGTAGAGAGCTTTCCTCGAAACAAGTTTGTGATTGTCGAAGTTGGGGTTCGTTCGGATGATCACAAAGTGCTGCCTTGGTTTTCTCGGGTGCCAAATAATGAAAACGAAGAGAAAACCCTGAAATGTTTTTCAGACAAAAGTAAACTATCAGAATAGGAAAGCACTGTTTTACTGGTGACCCAAAGCTTTGTTTGCTCCGAGCAGCAATTTTGCAAACGTAGAAGGATGAAGGGAAAGCACCAAACTCTTCAATCCAGTTTTTGGAAAATCTCATTTTCATCCTTAATTGTTGTAAAAGAAAACAAAATATAACACAAAACAAAGAAAAATAATTGATTTAGGAATTATTGTGAAAAATGTTCTCCGGAACCAAATATTATTGATGCATTCTTTATAAATTCGGTTTAACTTTTTGAATAAATTAAAACTGAAACCTAAATTTTTTATTTATTCGCAAAAATCTAGGACCTAAATTATAATTATGACTCAAATCACCCACTCTTTTAACCTTTACCGCATCAATGTTTTTGCCAACATATTTGAAATTATCCATATCAGAACACTCCCCTTGAATAATTGAACATTAAAATTATGAATCGTTAAAATCTTATCAAGTAGAATCCAATGGAAATAATTTTGACAAAGAAAAAAGAGTAAACGATTTTGTGTTCTTCGTAATAGGAGTACATGCTTTGAGATTGCCTCATTAAAACTTTCCTAAGAAAAAAACCATGGAAGATGTGCGGGGGTAAAATCTGGTTGTCGTGGTCTGAATCTTCTTGATGATCTTGCTCCGCTCCTCCCTATATCTGCGCTCGCAAACAAGGGTAAAAGGATCTCCAGTCATCGTTGGCCGGAAGGCTCTCCGAGACTAAGTTCTTTATCGAGAGAAAACTGTAAAAGCACAAATGAATTCTGAAGCCAATTTAGCATGTACCTTTTCCTGGTGGGTGGATGATGCAGATTGGGATTTGGGTTAAGCAAATCCAAAACTCTGCAGTCTTCAATCACGCAGCGGAAATAAGAACAGAAGGGAATACGGATTGAAATAAACAGAAAAGGAAAATGGTAACCAGAATGCTCTAATACCAACTGATGCAGATTTGGATTCTGGTTAAGAAATCCAAACTCTGCAGCCTTCAATCACGCAGTGGAAATAAGAACAAAGGGAATAACCGAGAAATAGCTTCTGATTATAAACAGAATGCCTCTGTTGATTTCGAAGAATACCAGAGTTGATTGTCTTCTCTCACCTGTTGATTTGCGCACAAATACGAGGAGAAAGGCTCACTGATCTGTTGATTCGTGTACGAATACCTAGAAGAACGGCTTCAATCACAAATGTTGATTCCTAAGAAGAAATACCAATCGGATGAACAAGCACACAAGCCTGAGCAATTTTCTTCAATTTCAACAACCTCCTACATCAGTACATTAGTCCCCTATTTATAGGGTGGCATGAAAGAACCCTAATGGAGAAAACCCCTAAGTACTATTATTTGGCTTTTGACAAATTAGGCCCAAAAAGGAAAAAGACAAATCCTAAATACATCGGGTAAATACAAATAAGAAAGTCAAATTACGAAAATTATGTGGGACTAGAAAAAGAGATACAGGAACTCGCTCCCAGGTGTTTGTGCCGAACTGAATTATTCCTTGTCGTGCAGAGAGTTTTCGTCTTTGCCGAGCTGAAGAGGGGTGCTCGGGAATCAAGTCTTTCGACCCACCAGCTTGTCGAAAGTGGTCTTCTCATCCATGCGAGCATAGCCTTGAGATCTGTTGTTTGATCGAATGCTTGGCCGCGCAGGGGGATAAAAGGATGGACTTCTTGTTGGACAGCTCGACCATAGGGCTTGGAGTGCGGTTATTTATTAGGGCGGCTTCCAGAAGGTTGAAGATAGTTTTATTAAGGATGTGGCCACGTGGGCATTGTTGATTGCTTCTTGATTGTGCCCGGCCAAAGTCAAAGACCATGGGAATAAATATTTTCTGTTCGCCCTATTCCCGGAGGCAGAGGACTGACTAACTATGCCGAGCTAAGAATGGGAGCTCGGCACCAATGTCTTTCCACTCCCCGGGGTGTAGTTCACGATTCCCGCGATCTTTGCATCCATCTTGGAAGTTATTTCTCTATACTTGTTCTCAGACGTGCATAGGACTAGAAAGGAGGGGTTGAACCCCATCAATGGCGCATAATTCTAGTGTGGGACGGAGTCTGCATAGTTGCTGCTCAGTGTGGCTTCCTTTGCAGACCTGTCGGTTGTGCGGTCTGCATCAATGGACCTTTGATTTTATAGAGGCCTTCCGGATTACTAGCTTCTCGCTAGTAATCCGAAGGTGATTTGGACTTCTCGTCTCTATTCTTTAGTGAATCTATTCTGTTCTGTGATTATCTCTCAACGTTTCTCCATTGGAAAATACCCTTCTTCTTTTGAGATTTGAATACTTCGCGTATTCATAGGAAGAGGGATTCTATCTGTTTAGGCGCGAATAGTCGGGACACATGTGTTAATCGCTACCCATTGGTCGATTAACACATGTACACGCCGCTTGTTATACTAGTCGTGCTGGTAACTTTGTTCTGCATTGCCAGGATGTATAGTCGCACAGGGCATATCACACCTCATACCACTAAGCCGAATAAATAACATTAATGATAGGGAATGCGACCCAATTAACTCTAATTCCCAATGTGATCAACCATCATCATTTTCCCATCACTTTACCATGCCCTTACAAAACTCTAAACAATCACATACTTGTCATAAGTACTACGAACTATTTAGTATTCTTAATACAAACAAGTTCTTTTATACCACTTTTTTCTTTTTTGATACAAAATGTTATACAAAGCCTTTTATAACCATAAGCATCTAATACCCAAAAGCTACCCCCGTCCAAAGTGTCACGTAGCGTGGATGTAGTAGTGGACCAATCAACTATGCTTTGTACCTAGATTTGCAAGTATAAACATAACAAGAAATCCAAGAGTTCGTTAGATACAAGATAAATATATTGAAAAATTGTAAAACACAAGTATATGATGCACATATAAAATAAGCAACGCCAATCAATCATTCCCATTCTCTTTACCACTACTTATTTATTTGTTAATTTCAAGTCACCGCTCTCCATTTGATGGTTACTCCATGGTATTATTCTGCCACACCGGGCGTACCGGAGTCTAGATGATAACAGCTCCATCTATCACATTTCTATTAGCATCACGCGTCATTTGATGGTTCTCCATGGTATTGTTCTACCAGGCATACTGGAGATCTGTCGATAATGGTCACCATCTAGCAAAATGTGTCTGTTTGCTTAAGGACGATAATGTCCAAACATAGTCATAAAGACCAATCCCATTAGTTTCTTTCACATGTCATCTTTGGACAACCATTTCTCTTGATATAGGATAACCATTTTTCTTCACACAACAATTGGATAACCATTCTCATTTAACAATGTTAGATGTATTGAGTGATAACATTTAATCAATCTGCAAGGGCATGATATAATGTTCTTACGCATGCCTGTCTAACTTCAACACGTTAACACATAAATATTTCAAGCAAAGAATGCATGTTATTAACCATAATCAATAGAAAATAATCAAATACACGTCCGAGCAAGTTAAACAATATGTAACAAATGTATATAACAAACTCACCTTGTAACTTGGCATACTAGTCTTGCGTTTGAGATGCTTCCGGCAAACTAGCTTTATCTCCTGAAATATTTTGATGGATTTTAAGAATATAAATAATTTCCTTAAAATCTCTATTTTACTTATTTTCTTCTTTCTATTTATTCTATTTATTTTATTTTATTTTTATTTTTATTTACTTTTATTCCCTTTACTACCTTGAATTCATCAACCCCCCTCTCATATCGATATACGCTTTGACGTATATCGATATGTGCCTCTAGGTTTCACATTTCGATATCCCTTCTTTTATTCACATCGATTGACACTGTACACTATACATTTCGATATGTGCTCAGACTCATCATTTCGATACGATCTACCGACACTACATATCGATACGTGGATATTCCACATATCGATATATGGTCAGTTCATATAAAAACCCAGAAATCCTACTACTGTTCATCATCATCAACCTCTCTTTTTCTCAAACTACAATTTAAACTCATCTAACCAACATGGGACATATACAACCAAATATACTCACCCTATCACCCTTTTAACTCAATCAAATTCATTGATTTTGTAAAAATTCATACAAAACCATTTTTGGAAACTTTGAGACCCATTTGCTAAATTCTCAATCAAATTCTAACCCAATAAATTTATAAAGAGTGTTTACCTCAAGCCCTACTCATTCTACCATCCATTGAACCAACCAATTCAATCAATTTGTTAAGTACACACACAAAACCACATTTCCAACATTCTGAAACTTATTCTCGGATTCCTTTTTCAAACCCATGTAACTCTAGAATCAAACAACCAAACATAACCCAAGTGGAATTGAAGTTTCTCTTACCTATATAATCAACTTCTCATGGCTTTGAGTTGAATCCCCATGTTTCCCGAGCAAATCCCAACAAGTTCTTTGGTTTCAACTTTTTCGATTCTTCTCTATCTCGTTCTCTCTCTTTCAAAAAGGTTCTGAGTTCTCAATGTGGTGAGTAATGACCACCGTTTGAGATTAATTGATCAAGATACCAACAAAATCCACCGCCTTATTTCCACTCGACATATGTGAATCTAATCCTATATAGATTCATGGATTGTTCTATTTCGATATAAGATTTTTTTCTCCTCATATTTCGATATACAATCATCTCCTACCCATTCCCAACAGTGAGATCACATATCAATATGTGACATTGCACATATTGATATGTGCTATTCTCCTAAGCCAAAATACAGAGAGCTTGTTACTTACACATCGATTGATTTTTCTCATATTTCGATATATATAACCACCGAATAGACATGCATATTGATATGTGTTTATGAATCACATAACGAAATGTGCTTCATTATCGGACCATGAGCAGGTGAACAGAAGCCTTACATATTGATATATGCACATTCTCAGTCATTGCACATATTAATATGTAGGTATTCTTTGGCCAAAAGATTGTGAACAGAGCATTCATTGTTCGATATGTAGACTTTAACCCACTACATACATATCGAGCGACATGTTACAAGCATAGGTCGTGCCATCTTATGTCGACGACCCATCAAATAGGTCGACAATCCTTGGTTGGACCCGATATGAGAACTACATATTCCTAACCCCTAAGCTACCTCAAGACAACAATTGTATAACAATTGGGTGGTTTCGAGGTGAATTCGTTCACTTAGGCATTTTGTCAAACACCTAGTGGGACATTGCACCAAGCATGCGTCGTGTCATCTTATGTCGATGACGCATCAAAGTGATTAACACTGCTTGGCTAAGACCCTAGGTAGTGAATTCTTACACCCTAGGCCACACTAATTTAGCCCAAATTATAGAGCATTCAAACACAAGCCGAGGATTGGGGTGCTAGTCACCCCATGGCCAAACCAAGAGGGTTACTCCCTCATTACCACTATACTACAACTACTCCTACAAGGAAACCCAAATAATAAATACATTGAAAATGAGTTTGAATTAATTAAACACAAGTATGTATTTAAAATACATAAACGAGTAGAGGAGAACAAACCTAGTGTCGTCAATGCTCGACCGGAGCTCCAAAATCCAATGGAAAACCCTCAAATGAGTAGGAAGAAGAGGGAGGCTCTCAACCTCCAAAACCCTACCTAAAGCATAAAAAATATGTGTATACAAAAGTATACACGAATATATATACTTCCGGTCCAAATAAATTACAAAAATGCCATTAATGAACTATTTCTCGCATAACTGTACAAGAGGGACCGGTCCTCATACACGTCGGGTACCGGTACCCATCCTTTTCTTCAAATCTGGACAACCTACTGCCCAAATGGAGGGACTGGTCCCCGTACACGTCGGGTACCAGTACCCGGCCTCTGGGCAGCCTTCTACATTTTGCTCTTCTAGAAGTAGGCTTGGATGTTTGCGGGAATTGGGGGAGGGACCGGTCCCCCATGTGTCCGAGGACTGGTACCCGGGCATTAGTCAGCCTTCTGCTGAGATTTTCTGCTACGGTTTGGACTCCCCTCTTCCGATATTTAGAAGCTTCTCTTCTATAAATTGGCATCTTTGGTGCCTCCTTTGATGCTCAAACTTCACCATATGGCTTGGGATGGTGCCGGGACTTCCAAACTCGTCCAGGGATCGATAAATAACCTGGAAAACATACAAAACTACAAAACAAAGGAAAACATAAAAAGGGACTAAAATGTAAACAAAACATAAATAATTAGAATAAAAAGGAAATGAAACAGGCACACAAAACTACAAAATAGTGTGCCTATCACCCCCCAACTTATTGTTTGCTAGTTCCAAGCACACTCACACTACGACTCGATCTAACTAACAACAGAAAAATTAAATGGATAGGTCCTTTGAACCCCCAGACAGCCCCGGTAGGACGAGTAGGGTCTCGTGAGGGTTTTTAGCAATGACTACCCACAAAACATAGTAAACTACTTCTACATGGCAAACAAGCATGCAAGTTAAAAACTCAAAACATAAGAAAGAAAATAGATCTTTAGAAAGAAATGCGGGCAAACAAAATTCACTAAGCTAGCAAATGTAAAAACAAGTCATGGCACTAAAGTTTAACGTGTGTGTGCAAGGCCTTTCGTCACAAGTGAGACACAACCCAAAAGTCTATCCGGACCGAGTCTCGGCTTCAAATCGTACCATGTCATGCACTCAACAATTAAGACTCTTTAAAACATGGGTGCATACTCAAACTCTCATATATGCGGGCAGAAGGTATGTATATATGAAAAATAAAACATTCCACACATTGTGACACGAAAGAAGCTCTATATAAGTGGATGCATCTCATGACTTTGAAATGTATAGCAAAGGGAACATGTGCTCTTAATTAACATGTACAAATGATTGTCGGCCTATAGGATCAAATAAGAGTTCCCGATTATGACGTAAGGTAACGGGATGTATCGAATACATATTAGACACGTATCAGACATGTATTGGGCAAATGGTTAACTTTGGAGCTTGAGAATAGAAATAAACAAATGATAAAAGGGGAAATCAATAAACGAGGCCCTCGTCAACTAATTCACATTTAATTCTTTACTTTTCAACTACGCCTTATTCATTTTTTTAATTTTTCTCAACCACCAATACATCCCAACATGAAGAACAAAATTATTTCTTCTTTACAAATGATTAGGTGACCCCCCAACTTGTTTGGTTTTCCAACTTTTGTAACTTGTATGATTTTTTCTAAGGGAAATGTACACCAACAATGAATAACAAACATAAACCACCTTATGACTCCCAAAATACATCTTCAATATGGTTTTAGCCATTCTCAAACAAAATATGAAATTTTAAAGGCTCAATCAAGAAAATGGTTCATGTAAGGGGGCTCAAGTGGGCTAGCAAGGGGTATTATGCAAGAAGGAACGAACCAGTACAAAAATCAAAGAATACCTACAATCCTCTCCTACGGCCAACAACAATCTTACATGTCAACCCAAATGATATAATAGTGATAGTGAATTTCCAATGCCAAAATGAAAGATAATGAGATCGACAACGAGTTAAATTTTGTTTTCGTGACAACAAGAGTTCATTTGACACCACTCCAAGGAAAGATAAAGCACGAAGCTCACTTAGGCATAAGTCTCCACTAATCTAGCCTTCTAGACAATCGAGGTACGACTCACAAGCGACTCAAGCCTAATTTTAACGTGAAGTGCAATAATGTTACTGTTGGCCCAAAAGCAACCAAGAGGGGGGGTGAATTGGTCTCCAACAATAACGACCAAATAAAAAATCAGTCACTT
>NMUG010002975.1:0-15320 GCA_002855965.1 Monotropa hypopitys
GGGAGACCGGTCCCTTCACACTTGGGACTTTTCTGCTTGAAGAGAGACCGGTCCCTTGATTTTAGGGAGACCGGTCCCTTAGGACAAATTTCCAGAATTTGGAACGCGCGACTACCGAACGTATTTCGACCATAACTTCTCCGTCCGACCTCCGATTGAGGTGATTCAAGTTGCGTTGGATTCGTAATCGAATCCTCTACCTCATCCTAGGGTCAACCACCTTAAAATCGCACTAGGATTTTAAGATAAAATAAATTTAGATTTTAAATCTAATTTAAAATACGAATCGATATTCCGGAAATTTCTTTTTAAAATACGGGTCGCTACAGAGGTTTTGGGCGAGTTTGCAACAAGCTCTTGGTACATTTTTGAGGTTTAGTACCGCTTTTCACCCTCAAACGGATGGACAGTCGGAGAGGACTATCCAAACTCTTGAGGATATGTTGAGATCTTGTGTTTTAGATTTTTCTGGAGGTTGGAAAAACTATTTGCCATTGATCGAGTTTGCATACAATAATAGTTTTCAGAGTAGTATTGGTATGGCACCATTTGAAGCATTATACGGTAAGAGGTGTCGAACACCACTTTGTTGGAATGAGGTGCGTGAGCGTCAAATTTTGGAGCCAGAATTAGTTCAAGTAGCTTCAGAAGGGGTTGAGCTCATAAGGGAAAGATTGCGGGTTGCTCAGAGTCGTCAGAAAAGTTATGCGGATAATAGGCAACGGGAACTAGAGTTTGAGGTTGGTGATCATGTATTCTTACGGGTTTCGCCATGGAAGGGTGTTGTTCGATTTAAAGGGAAGGGGAAATTAGCATCGAGGTACATTGGACCGTATGAGATTGTGGATAGAGTAGGAGCAACGGCTTATCGTTTAGCTTTGCCGGTAGAGTTGGCTCGTTTGCACAACGTGTTTCATGTCTCTATGCTTCGAAAGTATGTGGGTGACCCAACGCGTGTATTAGAAGTAGAACCTTTAGAGTTGCATGAAGATTTGACTTATGAGGAGATGCCGGTGAAGATTATGGATCGTAAAGAACAAGTATTACGCTCCAAGGTGGTTCAATTGATCAAAGTCTTATGGCGAAATCATGGAGTTGAGGAAGCGAGTGAGGACGCTATGCGGAAGAAGTATCCGCATCTATTTTCAGGTATTCTATTTCCTTGCTTTAAATTTCGAGGGCGAAATTTCTTTAAGGGGGGAGGAGTTGTAATACCCGTTTCGTCTAATTATCAATTTTAAATATTTAAATCAATATCAAGGGTGATATCAAGGGAATAACATTCACCATTTTTAATTATAGTGCCTAGAATTAATTATTTAATGGGATTAAGGTGGATTTTTCACATTTTACATTATAAGTATAAAATGAAAGGGATTAATTGCATGTAAGGGTAAATATGTGGGTTAGTAGAAGGGTAAAGAGATAATTAGACATAAAAATCTAATAAAGGTTAAGAAGATTAACCTAATAGCCTTATACACATTGTTGATTAAGGGTTAGAGAGAGAGGAGAGGAAGGTGGCTAGGGAGATTTCAACAATTGAAGGCCTTGAAGTAAAGATTGAGGGTTAAAGTCTTCTACAACAATTCTCCTAAGGTAAACACGAATCTAGTGATGTGATTTTTATATTTGTATCACTTCGGATTGGGGTTAGATCTTGATTTCTCTTCTTAATCTCGTTTTTGGAGAAAACACACTTGTTAGGATGGATTTTTGGGGCAATTGATTGTATTGGAAGGTTGCAAATGAGTGTAAGTCACATATATAAAGTCTTAGATGTTTGGAGCATTGTAGCAGTGATGAATTGAGGTTTGGAGACTTAAAAATTCTGTTTGACGAAGTTAAGGTCGTTTTTGGTCAAAAAATCTCGTTCTGTAGATTTTGGAGCAAAAGGGATCCCGACCGGTTGGGATTCCATGTGCAACCGGTTGGGATGGAGTTGGCTGGTCCCAACCCATTGGTAACCGGTTGGGAAAGGGGTTGGCTGGTCCCAACCCATTGGGCAACCGGTTGGAAAAGAGGTTGGCTGGTCCCAACCCATTGGGCAACCGGTCGGGAAGGGGTTGGCTGGTCACAACCCATTGTGCAACCGGTTGGGGTATGGGTTGGGTTGGGGAAATGCTAGGCCAACCGGTTGGGATTCCATGGCAACCGGTTGAGAGTGGTTCTGTCCAAAATTTTGAGAAAGTCTAGGGTTGATGAAAAATGACTAAATAAGGTTATGTAAGGATAACTCTTGGCATAGTAAGGCATGTAAAGAATTTATTTATAGTTTTCTATTTGATTTCCAACTTTTAATCGCAATGTGGACTAAAATTGTAGTTTGATTGACAGGGACGCAAGAGGAAGGCATTGAGGTCTCACTCAAGGGAAAAGAAAAAGTTTGAACATCGGTACTGGTGAGTGTAAGGATGTGGTATCTTTAATTGTACGTTCACCATATTGTTTTTAGTTAACTGTTTATTATGACATGAGAAGTTAATGGTATAGTTATTGTGTTAGAACATGAATGCATGATGAGAATGAAATACATGAACATGAATGCATGATGAGAATGATGTGCTTGAACATGATGGCATGAAGTGATGATATGCATAGATATAAATGCATGAGTTGAGATGGAATGCATAATATGCACATATATATATATATTATGCATGCCTCCATGGGACAGGTGATGTTGTTGGCAATTTAGTAAGGTCAATGGTTAGCAACCAGCGTAAGTCCAACGGGTGCGTGGGATGTACCCCAAGAATGTGCGCGGGGCGTACAAACTATTATCTATAGTAGTAGCTATTTTCAGGGCATGGGATGCTCAAATCTTTTGAAAAAGGAATTTGGCCATTATATAAAGTATCATGCATGAGATGCATTGTGGAATGAAAGTCATAACTGCTCATATTTATGATTTTCTGTCACTGATATTACTTGTGTTCTGGAAGTTAAAAATATCACATTCACACTCTGTTTCCTTGTCTTTGGCTTGGAAATAGGTCACAGGATTAGCGGTCCACTACAAGGCTAGAGGTATACGGATGCTTGGCTGTGATTGAGAAGCTAGTACTACATTGTGGAGGACTTTTGGAAGATTTTGGCTTGTGACTCTTCTTAGTTTCCTTGGTAGATTGTTATTATCTTTTGGTTTTCAGAAGACTTATTATGAAGGTTGTAGTAGTTGTGGATGTTTCTTTTAATGCTTCTTCCTTTGAGGTTTTGAGTACTATAGCGCTATTAGATTCATGTTTGAGGTTTACTTATTCTTGTTATCTTATGTTGGCAATTCTACTTGAAGTTTTATTTAAATAAGAGGTCTATGGAAATTTTAAATTTTTGTGTATTTTTTGAGTTTGGGATGTTACAACAATACAATTTAATATAGAGTAGTTCAGTTTCTCTTATAATGTTTCACTTTAAACACCGCATGAGAAAAAAAGCTAGAGTGGGGCCCTTCAGTAGGGTAGCCCAAAAACACAAACAAGAAGAGAGTAAAAGAAAAAGGCTTCGAGGTATAGAGAACCGTGGCATTGAGGATCGGGGTAATGACGCCCGATGAGCTCTTCACAACCTTCCACCATTTCTCCCTTCTTAACCGACTGAATGTCATTAAAGAAATCAAGGAGCCAACACCACCATGATGTCTTGTTATCTTAGATCGAAAGCAACGCTCACCAGTTGACTTGTAGAGAGCCAAGTTTCTAAACTTTTGTAAATTCTTCATGAAGAAGAGGGATGAAGTCAAGATTAGAAAGAGAGACTAGAGGGGTCAAAGGCCTGTGTTGCGGATGCTCTGTGGCAGTAGAACGGCTACATCATCCGAGGTGGCCCGGGAATCACCCAGTAGTCCACGAACATATGGTGTCTCAACTCCACTGAGAAATTACAAAATATAGATTCACGCTCTAACAGCACATGGTCAACTCACGAGAAAGTAACAAGGTATCCAGAATACAAAACCTCGCCAAAGTATCGTAGTAAAACTGTGGAGGTTGAAAAGAGCCGTTGTAATGAGAGAAAGAATAGGGAAAATCCCCCAGTATAACAGCATCCTCTAAGGGCACATCAGGGCAAAGAAAGGCGGCCTTGAAGGACCAACGGGTACAGCGACAGTTTTCCAATCCCCTCCAAAACGGGTGTTACGTGTTGGTAAAGGAGCCCACCATCAATTATCCGGTGGTGGCTGATTGTCACCGTGGGGCTTCTAACTACTGGTATCAACAATGTCTGTAAAAGCACCATCGTGAGCATGAAAACAAAAAGAGAGTGTGTTGGTAGCGGGAGAAGAAACAAGAGTAGAGATAAGAATGGGAAAATAGAGAGAAAATGATTTAAATCCCCACCTTTTCGAAATTCATACTGACACTAATGTCAGAAGCGGGAAGGGGGGAGGTTAACGAGAGGATGCGTACACCACAACCCCACCCACCCCACCCACCATATGTGTGACATGTGGCACCTCCCGGACAGACATACAGCATTGCCATGAAGGCTGGGAAACAGGACTAAGTAACATTCGTCGCAAGGCCCACAACTACTAGACGCCCGTGATATGGGAGGACTCGGCCTCAATGAGGGGGCACGACGAGGGGTAGAGAGATATAACCCCGAGAGAAGATTGACTATGCCCAATGAACGCCGATTGTGTGTCGTACCAAAGATAGAATTTGACCCAACATTGTGGTGTCGACTATGATCGAATGGCAAGACTAAACATTTAACCCTACACATACAGAGGGGAGATCTAGCAGCTCGGTGGCTTAAAAGAAGAATGGATCACCGCGGCGGTCGAGAATCACGCTAAGGAGACCTTCGCAAGTCCCGCGATCCTTACAATACAGAAGGGATATGCTTTCGAGATGTTTCAAGATTTTATTGTTCCATGTGGGCCCCAATGCCGGCCCAGGTGCCCTGTAAATAAACCATTAAGATTTCACAAAGTTCCCAGAGAGCACAAATTTCTAGAGAGATGACGGTACTACTTTCTACAGAGAGAGCTATTTGGGACTTGTTCAGAGAGAGAGCACCCCCAAAAAAGGTATACTGCCTAGAAGGAGAGAATCTGCAAAGGTCTCTTTCCTATTATTTGTCTTCTCTCCTTCACCCCTCTAGATCACTTTATTCCTACCTTGATCATCAATCATCCTCATCTGTGTTCAGCAATATTCTCACGAACATTTTCCCATTAGATAACAGACCTCCTACAGGCTACCAACTAGGAAAGGATGTTAAAATGGCCATGTGCTATGCCTCTTTTCCAATTTTTCCTCTTTTTATCATCTTGGACATCAATATTTAGCTACTGAAAACAATGTCCAAGATGATAACTAACATGTCACTAACTGTGTCAAATACACTAAAAAAATAGAAAGGCGTGATTTTTTGTGTTTGCTTTGGATGGACTACAACAGTCATTATAATTGGCCAAACAGTCCACAAGCTAACCAGTTACAATAGGCCAATGCCCTTCTCAACAACATCAAGTCAAGAAGTCAGACAATTCATCCACAAGGCAGGAAATTCAAGCCTCACCTACTTGCAACAACTACTGTCTTTACAGCACCGCTTGGGACAGCCTTCAAAATTGTGATAATAAGGTGCAGACAACACGTCAAACCTTGCATAACATTCGATGAATATACGAACCGATATACGTTTTGACCAAAGACATGGTAATGTGAACACAGACTTTCACCAAAACAATCCCCCCTCCATGGTAGCATGGGTCCTTTTAAACTGTGCCATACTCGTACTCATACCTGCAACGTACAGGCTACCTGTAGTCCTGGTACTGCATGGTACTTCCACATGTGTGCCGGGTACAAGAAACATGTACATAAAATCTTTTCCCCACAGTTTTTGTCGTATCCAGAAGTAACCCAACTTAAAACCAACATATAACCAATAACTACGGAACTATGATGACATAACCATGAAGACTGCAACACTCAAACGTCAATCTTACTAATTTCTATTATCTTTTATCCCCTCCGCCTTAAGTTTACTGCGTTAAAATCCTTTAAGAGAACACATTGTGTGGTTCCTACATAAATGACATCAACTTCCTAGTGTTGATTGGATCACCAAAATCTTCTTCCTAAGGTGAATGCCTGTTTTTAAAACTAAAATCACCAAAAGTATATATCGTACAATAATATAAAATACGCCGTAGTTTACCAGTATTCAAGTTCGTGTAAAATCTTCCCTGTTCATGGAATGAATAATATTGAAGGCTAGAGATGAGCCTTCGTTTAGCAAATCTGTCATTCATAGAAGCATAGAGGAAGATAAATCAATATTATTACACTATTCAAACATGTTCTTTTTCATGGTAAAATACCTTTACCGATTCCACTGGTCCAAGCTTCAGAGACTCCTCTAGAACATCAGTCTCTAACTCAGAAGAAAGATTCTCATCCGACTGTAAAAAAGAGATGAATGTCATCTCACAGAATAACGTAATCAAAACAATAAGGTAATAATTACAAAGACATCAAGATTCTATCCATTATGACCAAAAAAAAGGCTATTATGATTAGTAGATATAAGTTAAATTATGTTTTGTACCATACATATTTTTCTAAGAGTTTTATAGTGGAAAATAACGACAAAAGAAGAAGGGAGTACGTAGAGATTTTTTTCCATTATAGAAGTAACTGCTCCATCTTCAATCACCAATCCAAAATAGCAAGATAAGTTAGTCGACCGTTCTAAAGCCATAAAAATCTGACATACATAACTGTTTTTCCCGACCTTATCCTTCCAACAAGTAAATTTGGTTTACATTTCAATTGAAAGGGGTGGGGGCTAACCATCCTCAAACCGTCACCGAATAGCGTTGTCTGACATGGCTCCGATACAAGTGGCGGGAGAATGTGTCCAGTATCCAAGTGTCAAATTCATCTAATTCAATATGCCCAACGAAGCTCCTCTAGAAGTTGAGTATGTTATACACAAAAAGAAAATGTTGTGCACAATTTTCTTTTCCTGTTTTGATAAGTTATTGTGCACAATTAACATAGTTACCCCAAACATGAATCGTGACTGTTGGGGGGTTCCAACAAGATATATGGGACATGTACCCATATCCAGTGTTTGATACATCACAAAGGTACTACACAACTTTAGAAAAAGTAAAATAGGTGTTAAAGTTTGTCCCACATTGATTAATTATTGTTTCAAAAAACTAGTATACGAGTCTGGACGGCCTCTCCACTCATAGCCAATTGGTTTTCAGTTTGATATTTTAACATGGTATCAAAACTAAAATTTTAGAGGTTTTCGGACAACTCTTTTGGTCAATTGCCCCGTTTATGCCATAAGTGCACCTTGTTTTGTTATGATCCGTGTTATGGATTCGTTGTTTACCTCTCAAAGTGTGGGTCGGGAGTTGCACATGCGGGGGAGTGTAAAAGTTTGTTCCAACTTGATTAATTATTACCTCCAAAAACAAATATATAAACTTGGACGGCCTCTCTACCCATAGTCAATTGGTTCTCAAACAATAGAAGTCTTTGAAGATATGGCAGTAAGCTGATATGGACTTCCCAACCAGATCTTTTCGCTGATAAGATTAATAATCTCTCGCTAACCCAATCCCAACGCGTACAATATCAAGCAACACTTGAGTGAAGGTGGTGCAAGACGCAGCTAAGTTGCACATTGGTTACACGGGTTTGCTAGATCATGTGCTGAAATCACTGAAACATTGTCGTTGGAAGTAAACAGCAAAACCAATTGGCTATGACTGAAGAGGGCACTCAGTTTCATATACTAGTTTTTTGAGGTAATAATTAATAAATGTGGGCATACTATAACAATAGGCATAGATCATGGAAACAATAAAAGGATCCAATTTTGTACCAAATTACGAAGCATGGTACGCTTCTATATAGGATATAGAGCCTTAGCGTAATCCTCTTTTTGGATCTTTTGTTAGTTGTTTCATCACTTTTTTGCCTTATGGAAAATGGTAGGGTTCTGCAAAAATTATTACCCTCATTTCTGCAGGAAAGAACATATTCCAAAGAACAACAGCAGCCGGAATTGACACCTTTGCATCATCACGACCACCTAAACCATGAAAAGGATAAATGTCAGGTGATTAATCGCACATAACATATTAAGTAGTAGAATATAAAACTTAGAAGTACAAAAATACAAGAAAATTTTGCAATAAAATAAGATCAACGTACATAACTCTGTTTGTGTAGATTATATAATAAAGTTAAACTATAATTTGCAAAATCATAAATACAAAAAACTTCGCAGTCAAGAAATGTCTAGGAATGTACATTTAGGTAATTAACTAATGATTTTCAACCAAGATACTTTATAATTTAGTCCATACTCAGGCTAATTGCATCTAAAAATTAGAATAAAAATAAGAAATTGAACAAAAAAGTCCACTTAGGAAGAAAAGCCTGATTTAGTTGAAAAACTCCTCTCTAAGCAGCCTTTTGTCTCTAATGGACTTTTTCTCAATTTTCATCCGATATATCTCTATTTCTGGGCCCTTTAAGACACAGTCGAGTTAAATGAGAATTTACACATGTACAATGTGATCATGAGAGGATGGATCTCAAGTCTAGAGGTGTTCCCTCCACCTCCTACCAGAAAATCAGGTTCATGACCCCCAAAGGGGTGCAGACTGTGAGGATCACTCGAGAGTGCATGATGATGGTACTTTGAAAGGAAGAAAAAGCCACGCAAGTCCAAATGATGAAAATGCCCGACCAATCCATGTTGGAAGATGTGGGAGGACAACCCCACTAGAAGACAGTAGACTAGCTCAAAAAGGTTGAAATAGACCTCAGTAATACGAAGCGATACTTTCTTCTCAGTGCCTCACTGGTCGGCAAGCAAGAGGATGGAATGGTGACATTCCTCGCCAGAAACATCAAGGTGTTCATTTGGGCACTGCACAACCACCGTCCGAACATAAGCCCGACGATCTGGCCGGTGAAACAAAAGATCAAAAGTTCCACTGTCCAGCACACAGGTTGTGATATAAGAAGTGGAAAAGCTCCTTGAGACAGATGCCATCAGGGAAGTGGCATGCCCTAAGTGGCTGTCAAACACTGTAATGGGGAAAAAGAACGGAAAGTGGTGCGTATGTGTTGACTTCGCAAGCTTAAACATAGCATGTCCAAATGATCCATTTCCACTTCTAAAGATCAACAAGCTGGTTGAATGGGTTGTCAAGCATGAACGCATGAGTTTCTTGGATGCCTACAGAGGCTACCACTAGATACCCATAAACAAAGACGACCAAAAAAAAGGCATTTAGGTCATGCCCTTCGGACCAAAGAATGTCGATGCCACTTGCTAAAGCTTGGGTGCATATATAGGCGACGTGTTGGTAAAATACCGAGAGCATTAGACGCATCTGCAAGATTTGCGGGCAATGTTCAATATACTCAACCATTACAGAATGAGGCTCAATGCATCCAAGTGTGGGTTTGGGGTTGAGTAAAGGAAATTCCTCGAATATCTCATTACCAGAAGGGGAATCGAAGCAAGCCCCGATCAAATCCAGACAATGATGGAACTCTAACCGCCGACTTAAGTAAAGGAAGTTCAGAAGATAATGGGAATGGCCGCAGCTCTAAACAAATCTACCAGCCGATTGTCCGATCGATGTCGCCTCTTCTTCCAACTGATAAAGAAGAATTCAAGGTTTGAGTGGATCAAGGACTGCAGCCGAGCGATGGAAGAACTCAAATCCTACCTATCTTCCCCTCTTCTTCTCTCAACACCGGTCCTTTCGGAGAAACTCTATATGCATCTGGTGGTATCAGACTATGCGGTTCTGGTTAGGGAAGAAGAGAAGGTACAATCACCTATCTACTATGTCAGCAAAACCTCCATCGGCGCTGAGATCAAGTAGCCTTAGAAATGTTAGCATTGGCCTTGCTTATGGACTCAAGAAAACTACAACACTATTTTCTTGCCCATTCGATCGTAGTATACACCGAACTTCCCCTCGAACCCCTCCTCCGGAGAGAAATTACAAGGCGGATCTTGAAGTGGGCCGTGGAATTGAGGCAGTTGAGATTCATTACAAACCTTGTACGCCAATCAAGGTTCAAGTCCTAGCTGACTTCATCGTCGACTTCACTAAAGTAAAGGAACTAAATGACGCGGGTGAGGATCTGCACCATAATCTACCCCCAAAACCGATCGGCTCCGCTGAGTGGAAAATGTATTGTGATGGCTCATCAAATCATAAAGGGGCAGGAATGACGATGATATTGATATCACCAAAACGATCAATGATTGAGCAGTCTGCCACTCTGGGCATTAAGGCATCGAGCAATGAGGCTGAATACGAAGCCTTGATACTCAGACTCACCTACTCGCTTTAAGTGTGGACCCGATCAGTAACGGTGCACTTGGTCCAATTCTGTTGAAATCCAAATGCCCAACCGTTACGATTCCAAGATATTGAGGACTATGTATGAACCAAAAGTCATACAAACCAAACCAATACAATTCGCGACTCACAGTTTGGTCTCAATTCGGTTCACGGTTCAACAACAATATTTCATACACTTACTATCATAGTATTGAAGCTTTTGTTTGACAAAAATGCAATATAATCTATGGTTTTCACAAATCTAGTAGGTAATAAGTAAAGAACGAGAAACGTATCGAGAGGAGAGAGAGACATACACACACACACATAGAGAGAGAGACGCACACACGGAGAGAGAGACCATTGATACCAACAGTGTGGGAAATGTCAAACCCAAGAGAGAGAGAGAGAGAGTACTAAGATGGACGGTGATTGGCGATGAGAGGTGCCAGTGAAAAGTTCTCTGTGTGCAAGAGTGAAGAACAATAAAATACAGAAGGGGAAAAGTTTATCAACATAAAAGATTAAAGGACTAAACTACGTCATTTAATGTTTGGTGAAAAATTAAAAAAATTTAAAACCCAAGCGCTTGTTTTGTTGTAGTGTTAACTGTTAAGTCTTTGACTTATATTAGCACTAGCAATTGCTCGTACCGATGCCACAGCGCAACATATTTTGAACATAAATATATCTTGATTTATCCCAAAAATCATAGTAGTTTAACATCCCTCCAAATATTCTCGAGTTCGAGCCGTATTAAAATTTGTAAATTCGACATTGGCTCAAAAATGACTATTACACTTCAATATTTGAATGAAAAAAAGTCAGTCCAAAAACAATTATTGTGATGATTCAATCAGCTAAAATATCAAACCCAAACTGAGCCTTAAGTCCCAATCAAATGGGGTCGGCTACATGAATCCTTCTTTTCCAATGTGCTCTGTCGAGTGCATCGTGGTCCGTTATACCTAATAAACTTAAATCCTTACGAACTACCGCTTCTAACCTCTCCCCTTAATGCTATCATCTATCATATGTCATCTTCTGAAATGAAAAAAGGAGAGGAATGAACACGTACCAAAATGTGTACAACGCATTTCGATATACCAAGGCACTGATGTGCCTTGGCCCAAAACACACCCAAGTCATCCGAACCTCAGAGTATCAATGAATAAAACCCGAAATCAACTTTCCTCAATAAAAATATTCTAGAAAAATAATATAAAATTAATAGTCATGACAGTGGGCATGGGATTTGTATCATAGGTTGGGTTAAACGCTTGTATAAAGCGTTGGTACAATTCTTAGTTTCTCTCCCATTTTCCCCAAATTTGTGGTTTTTCACTTATATTCTTGCATTAATTTGCTTGCTTGAATTCCTAGATCCACAAGGCACGGTCAAGGATATCTGAGATTTTTTGCTTATGAGTTTTTTTAGTTCTTTCATGTTGGAAATAGTTCGTGGATTAGTTTCATTGTAGGTGCTTGTTTAACGCTTGCTATTGGTTGACTACCTTGGGTGATCAGAAATAGGAGGCTATAAACCCCTACAGTGTGAGGGGGCTTTTCGTTTCTCAAAATTAAAATAGTGGATGAGGGCTTGAAGCAACCTTCCGAAAAGAGGGTGGATACTTCACCGGCTTGGGACAGCCATAGATGGATAAGACAGCGCAAAGTAATCGTAGGAGTGGCTTACAGTGGAGAGGAGCAAAACACCGGAGGTATGAAAGATGAACCAAGGGCCAAAAGACCTTGGATAAGAGAGGAAGCTATTTATTTTGCGGTGGTATAGACCTCCCTTACCATTTGAGGGTTGTAGCCTTGTAGGGGATTCAGGTCACTAAAGGACAAGTGGCCCCTCATTGGTTCTGCACTGGAGGTATCTATCTACCCAGAGCAATCCATCGGAGGTATGAAAGATGAACCAAGAGCCAAAAGCCCTTGGATAAGAGAGGAAGCTATTTTACGGTGGTCTCGAACTCCCTTATCATTTGAGGATTGTAGGGGATTCAGGTCACTAGAGGACATGTGGCCACTCATTGGTTCAGCACTGGAGGTATCTACCTATCCACCCCTATGGGTCCGTGGATCAAACCTAGTGCTCTGCAGTCAAATCATTTGACAAACACTACATCATCCTCGTGTGTGTAATTTAAAGCTTGAAGTATTAGAACATGTGTTTTTGTCCCAAAAAAAAAGTGGTAGAACAAATGGGTAGTTTCATTAGTAAATGGCAATTCCAAATCCGCAATGTATATCACTTGCTCATCAGCTGGCCACTACAATCCTGAATATGCAACCCGTGACAATACATTATAATCTTAACCATGCAAAGGAACTCTTTCTTGGTAATTGGAATATTTAAAACGATATTTGTCTTGCATGTCACAAGGAAGATCAGGATCTTTATGCAAGCCTTTATACAGCTTTCATCTCAATTAAATTTAGCCCCCAGCATCTACGTTCCTGATCTCGTGTATTTTGCTTCTCTGGCATCTTAATGAGTTGCCCCACATCTTTTTGTGCACACCCTAGACCCAAACATCACGCTAGAAGATTAGAGGAATGTTTCAGAAGTAAACTAGTAAAATGGAAGCAGCAGTTTTTTCAGAAATGTTCAAAATAAAAATAAACCCAAAAGTATAAAATATGATAGCATTTCTGATTCACAAAAGGCTTACATTTAAGCATATAAGGAACTGCCATGCTTACATTTAAGTATATAAAAACTTGCAAAAATTGAACTGGAATGCAGTGTAACTCCTGAGGTAAGGACTTACTCCAGCCCAGCATCTTATGTTCAACCTTCTGAAGTTTCTTCTTCTTTCTCTTGTCTGCTTGTTTACCTACAAAATTATCCCCTGTGATGTGGAATGACCACGTATTAGTATAATAAAACTCTCCTATAAGCTCAAATCAATCGTGTTTCTAGTTCGCAAAATTTCTGCACAGTAACATCAAAAAAACAGGAAAGAATTTTTTACTCAGTAGACTAACTGATGCCCACAAATGTCACCTTTCTGCTCAAATTTAGCTTGGGTAACTGACATGAGAGTTTTGCCACACGGACGAAGAGGTGTACCATCCAAAAGTTGGACGGCCAAAGCAACTGAGGGTTCCTAATACACAGAAAGATATTATGAAAATACCATGAATAAGTATCTGACTGCATGACATGTCCCATGCAGCACTCTGTGGCGATCAAAACAATACCTTGAGATATGATACAAGGGCATCCCCCTTCTTTCTTCCTGTTTCTTTGTCAACATAGATCTTCACACGAGGTTTTTTGGTTTCAGAGTCCTAAAAGTTCAACAAAGCAAGTTACTAGAATCACTATTTACTTGATAGTATTAGTAGTAGGGCAAATACATACCAATATGCAATATGCACGAACAGTACATACATAAGCTAAAAGTGTAGAGAAACAAAGATGAATCCTACATTGATATAATCTCATACATAATCATCCTAAAATCAGCGCCCAGTGTCTGGGAAGAGGAAATGACAAGGACAAGCCTAATGTTTGGTAATAATACGCAAAATGACTGTGATCAGACTCGAACCCAGGACCTTAAGATTATTAGATTGAGTCTTTATCACTGCACCATCATTGGTACATAACCATCCTAGCACACCCAAAATGGCAGATCAAGCATTAGGTGATATCCTTTCTAGAGAACAATAATAGAAAAAAACAAGTCAGAATTTTGTTGGCCATGGAAGGGCATGTTTGAAACTTGAGAGGAAGAAGACCAAAGGTTAATATTAGAACTCCGTGAGGATTAATAACCGCCAACCAACCAGCACAACTATCAACATACGCCAGTGGAAAAATGCTTGCAGTCACCACCATTTGTCACACTCTAATTCAATTGAGGCCATAGCAAACTGCTACCATACAAGAATGGCATTATGTTGTTATGCAAGGCAAGAAAGGCCAAAATGCTTTTGATAAAATCACTCGGGCACAAAAACAACTTTATTGCTAAGCTCGGTCAATACATGGTCATGTACTCGTGTCTATGAAACAGAAAACTTCGAAGTAAGATTAATATGAGAAAAGACCTTGCAATGAACATGTTCGCGTCAATTAAAGGGTCATGTCTCTTTGACCAAAATCCAAAGCCTTTTTGAAATGGAAGTATTTTATAGGTTTTGCTAACACGTGTTGGAGGCATTCGTAAACAACGAGTCAAATGTTTGTACACTTGTAGTGTACCCCCCCCCCCAACCACCACCACATTTTTATGAACTTACAACCACTTTAGAGCTTCTTAACAATGCACAAGGGGCACTTGAAGATCTAGTTCGATTTGGTCCAGTGGTCTTTCGCTTCATATGCTAAAGATTACGAAGTCATTTACAAAGAAAGGATGAATCTAGGTTTCCGCCTTCGATCAATTGTCTTACTTTTTCACACATCGTCTTATGTCATTTGTCCATGTTGTTGTACATTGTAAGGGACTATTTTATAAAGTCCTCGTTTGCTTTTGTCTATTCATTACAGTTGTAGAGGCGGAATGGACTATCATTATAAAGTCCCTTCACCGCTCAAGGAATTCAACCGAGCAATCATATCCATCTAGCACGTAACATGTAAATCAAAGTTCTTGTGTTTCATATAGTTCTAGGTTGTGTGATTGCATATTTTTTTGTTGTTTTCATCATTGATGTGTTTTTTGAAAAATAAACAAAAATTGGAAGGAACCTTGTCTGGCTTGCATGTTTCTGATTTTTTCCCGCTCTTCAGAAGAATTTGACATTTGCTGGCGGAATCGGAAAATTTTCTGGAGTTGTCGATGACGCGGATCTGGCTCGTCGAAGTCGTGGTTCGGACCGTACATCTCTCCGACGGTGTCACAAATTCAACGATAAACATTATGTATCCCGAAGTATTGGTAGAGTAAAAGAGGTAAAATTGTCAGTTTTTGCTGGATCACTTATTATTCTTTTGAGATTTCAG
>NMUG010002976.1:0-15320 GCA_002855965.1 Monotropa hypopitys
TAGTTTATGATACCAAGTCAATGCTGTTTGCCCTAAGCTGGAGGCAAACATTCGGCAATATAAAAGGTCATCACCCTCATAAAGAATGAGGGCCTGTTGGAAGTCTTTGAGATGAGCGATGGGATCTACCTTCCCATCATACTTTGGAAAACTTGGAAGGGCAAATCCCCTTGGAATCATGTACTGTGAAATTTCCCGGGAGAGTGGTGAGGATGTAATCTGCTGCACAGCTCGCTTAGCAGTATCCTGGGCAGTTCCCTTGCCCCGAATATGCTCATCAATATATTTTCTCAGATCATTAATCTCCTCTGGGGGTGCTAGCCTTTCTCCAGCCTAGTTCATTTGCACCTGTTGCGACTGTCGCTGATCCCGTCGCCGAGTTATTTGCTCCCTGAGATCTGTCACAGAGACCTATGATCTGGCTGGGGTTACTTCATTAGCATGACTTCCTGTTTGACTCAGGCGCTCACCGGTTTGTTGGGAACCCCTAGCCACACGCCTCCACCTTTGGGGTGGTGGTGGATTCCTTCCTTCCCGGTTTACAGCCTGAGCCCGCCTCCCAGCATTGGGCTCCATTCCCTAGTTCCCGACAGCCTTGGGGCGATTGTGGGTTGCTTGTTTTTTATGATTATTCAATACTTGAACTACTGGTGGCTCTTGGTTCACCATCCTTGGATCCTGAGCCATACGATTCATCTGCTCCTCTTGGCGCCTGATTGTTTGGGCTTGGGCCTTGACAATTTCCACCAGATCTTCATCATGAATAGATCTGGTTTTTGACCTGGACTGCGAATCCAGGGTATGGGTCCTGCTATCCTCCTCACTAGAAGATGAATCGCCTATTTCCATGGACACGTATTCTTCTTCTTCTTCCAGGCGCCTCGCGTTTGGAACTTCCGTTTCGTTGCCCTGGCCGTTGAGATGGCTTGGGCCTCCCCTCCTAGTCCTCTGGAAACGAGGACGACTCCTGGGCTTCCTTGGGGCCGAGGGAGCTAGAGGAGTCAAAGTGACCCCTCCATCTTCCCCAACTCCCGCTCGCTGCATTTCCCTTTCATTGTCTCTTGCGTTTGTCATCTTCACTCAAACTGGTATTTGCTACTCTCTAAAAAAAATTTCCCACAGACGGCGCCAATTGTGCGGGGATAAATCTTACCCCAACAAGGTTTCTGACTTTATGTTGACTTTGCTGATCTGCTGCTCTACCTATATCCTTTCTCCTGTTGATTTCGCCTCGCAAAAATGTTCTGCAACCACAAAGGTTATATGACCCCCTAGCCAAGTGGCTTGAAGGCCCTCCAATGATAAAGTTAGTCCCGGTTGGAAGAAACTTAATCCTAATCGAAAGAAAAGAGAATACTGAGGAGGAATTTGAGCAGAGTTTTATTACCAGAAAAGTTCGTCCCCCAAAATAAAGAGTTCACCTCCTTTTATACTTGTTGATTCCTTCCATTAATGCATCGTTTCCCCTTCGTAACTTCTCATTGAAGAAGGGAAGATGAATTGAGACTATTGTCTCTTCATCTTCTGCCCAATCAATTCCTCAGTCCCTTCACCTTCCAACGTTCAGACTCCTGTTTAAGTACGTACGTCCACATTCACGGCCTCATAGCAGTTGGTGTGTGCAATGCTTAATATCTTGCTTATTAACCATTGCCTGTACACACCGCCCATGCTATGCCGAGCTCATCACTATCCCGCACTGCAGATGCCTCCGCTCAGGGACAAGCCTAATCCAAAGTTCAGGAAACATACTTGCATATGGTCTTGGTTAGAAGCCGAGATGCCACACAAGATTCCTAACCTTCACGCCGTACTCCCAAGATGTCATACCCAATTAGGCCTGACCTAATCTAAGGAGTTACATGAATGTGAGACTCTCAATAGGCCTAATCTCTTATGTTCTAACCCCTGATTAACTCTGGGGATGCATATGGCTAATCCCTCAAGGATTTTCCTACGTATATCCCTTGATAGAGAAGTTATGCCATTAAGATGCTCAACCTTCATCAATCAAACCTTATTCTAACATTCATACTCTCTATGGACATACAGCAGGTTCAAACTTAAGGAATCCATAATGCACACCGCGCTGTTAACTTACCGCGCTGCCATCTTACCGCGCTGCCATTTACCCGTGCTGCCCTTATTACCGCATTGCCACCTTGCCGCGCTGCTATCCTGCCGCGCTCTAGTATAATTCCGCAATGTCATACCACAAGAGATCATAATTAATCTTACTTATCTAATCAAGTTACAACACAGGAGATCCAAATCTAATATGTCACGTGGATAATCTGGATTTACCCTACCACAGCTTACTAAATCGTTTCCTTGATGAAATCATGATCGACTTGTTGGGATCACTTGTGCCACCTTTGTTTGTTGATGATGGCCAAACTTGTGCTTTCTTTCCTTTCGCTTAGTTGAAGGTATCTTTTGGAATCATTCTTGTCTCTTGCGAATAGATGTTTTAGCATCCGTGACGTGGGTAGATTGTACTCAAAATGGGAATGAGTAATTGAGTCAGTTATTCTTACACCTTCTATGTGGAATCGACCGTGTGTGTATTTCTTTGGTTGTGTGATTATGGATGACTCTATGGATTTGGTTGAGAACTGTGTTCGGTCGGCACCTCTCAAACTTGAATTATAGTAGTCACTTGATATCGCATTGGGTGCGTGTGTGGGGATATATACGTGTACCCCTATCTATATGTATAAGGGCGTGTTGGTACTCGTGGGAAAAGTGGCGCAAATCATAAAGACATTTGTATAAAAATATTGAAACGATAAATAAAAAAATGTCGCCGATCTTATCCCCATCCTATCGTTCCTTGTGTTATTGTTATATAATTTGTTGGTTATCTCTCCCTTGAAAGAAATATCGTTTGCTTCATTGTTGTAAAAGACTAGTGGCTCTTACCGTTGAAATTTTTTTAGAAGTATCTTATGTTCTTGGTCTTGTCGATGAGTTCGGTTGTTGTATCTACGTATTCACACCATCTCGGGAGTTGTCCCTTTGACCTTTGTGTGACACGCGGTTGGATTTCGAGATTCATATCCCTTGCTTGTTGAGCAATCCTTTCAAAAGAAAATGGCTCATTCCATTGTTGCATCATTGTCGAGCCGACTATCGTTTCTATACTATCGTATCGGGGAGTAACCCCAAAAACCTTGCTTTATGCACATGGTTTGGCTTCAAATTGATATTTGTTGATTGTTGGCCTCTTGCTCTTGAAAAGAACCATTCACTTGTTGTTTCCGTCTTGCTCGTTGGTTGTTTCACAGAGGAAGATCATTCACGTTGTTGTCGTGTTATTGTTGAGTTGTTTACCGTATCGGTGTCTACCGTATCAGGGCGTATCCCCTTTGTTTTCTCTTGTGGCTCGTGGTTTTAACCTAAACTCTCGCTCTCGGTCGCTTCGGTGTAACTCTACCCTTCGGAAATTTCGGGGACGAAATTGTTTTAAGGTGGTTGAGATGTAGCGACCCGTATTTCAAAAAGAAATTTCCGGAATATCAATACGTATTTTAAATTAGATTCAAAATCTAAATTTATTTTATCTTAAAATCCTAGCGATACTTTAAGGTGGTTGACCCTAGGATGAGGTAGAGGATTCGATTACGAATCCAATGCAACTTGAATCACCTCAATCGGAGGTCGGACGGAGAAGTTATGATCGAAATACGTTCGGAGGTCGCGCGTTCAAATTCTGGAAATTGTCCTAAGGGACCGGTCTCCCTATAATCAAGGTACCGGTCTCCTTCAGTGTAGAAAGGTCCGAGGTGGGTAGGGACCGGTCTCCCTAAAATTAAGGGACCGGTCTCCCTAAAATCAAGGGACCGGTCTCCCTATAGTTGAGTACCATTCCGTGGGAAGAGTACCGGTCTCCCAAAAATCAAGAGACTGGTCCCTCTTCGTGCAGTGTACCCTGGACCGGGCGGGTACCGATCTCCCAAAAATCAGGAGACCAGTCCCTCTACAGAATTTCGGCAGTTTTGAATGTTCATTAAGGGTGTTTTTGTCATTTTAAGTGGGGGTCCATATATACCTTTTGGAGCACGGTTTGGACCATTCCATCTTATTTCTCCCAACCCTAGAGCCTCTCTCTCTCTTCTCTCTCTAAGACTCCATTGGAGCCCAAGCTCCAAGCTTGGATTTGAGGGCCTTCTGGGCCTCTCCCGGACTTTTGCCAAGGCTTAACGTTGATCACCTCGGCGAGATCTATCCGGTGACGTGCATATCGTATCCACTCTCCAAAATTTCGGGTAAGTCAAATTTCTAAAGTGGTTGTCTTGTGTTTTCGCCTTTAGAAATGTTGTTCCTAACGTTGTCCTCTATCCATTGACATACATAGGTTCGCGAGTATCGGAATTTGGCACAGCTAGGATTTTGGTCGTCGGCGCACGCGTTAAGGTAAACATGTTACTATTTCGTGCATTTGTGTGTGTGTAGCTCACTAATGTTTTTAAAAATCAAGAATTTAATGATTTCATAAAAAGCCCCAATTTTGAATAAATGATCGATTTTGAGAAATTGGTATAATTTGATTCGCATTCATGTATGATCGAACATCCTTGTTAGGATTAGAATGCGAGAATGGGTGAAATGGGTTGAGCGTGTGACTAGACGATCATTTGGGAAAATTGGGCGTTGTGGGTACATTGGTGATTTTGTTGGGATTGAGGAGATAGGATACCCTCTCGACCTTGTATTGGTCTTAGTGAACAACATTGTGGTAGTGGATCGTTCGTCGACAAGTGTTATCGTGGTTTTTGCCATTGGGATGGCCTTGGTGCCGTGGGCACCCTTGATGTTCGACAAAATGCCTATGAGCGGTAAAGGACTTGGAGATTGGTGAATTCGTCACCTTAGGTTAGGAAATTCATTCCTAGACCTTGGATTTGTGGTATGGACCTATTGGGTGAATTCGTCATCCTTGGTTTGAGAACTCGTCCCTTGTTAGCAAAGTGGTTGCTTGTGTTGGGTGAATTCGTCACCTAGAGTCGGGAATTCGTCCCTCGTGGCAAAATCATTGCCCGTGTTGGAGAACTTGTCTCCATCGACTCAAACTCTAAAACTTACCTAACTCACTTATATTAATTAACCAACAAACAATAACACAAAAGGATTTGGTGATCAATTCATGATCATAGGACCAATTCGTGGTCGCATATGTGTATAGGTTAGTTCTTGAGTTCGTTGAGACTACCTAGATCAATTCGTGATCTTTGGGCCAATTCGTGGTCATTCGAGTGTGAGGTTGGTTCTTGAATTCGTTGAGACAACCCGAATCAATTCATGATTCACCCGGGAGCTAGTCAACCCTTGAATTCGTCAAGGTGACTGTAAATCGATGAACGGCTCGATGGTTTTCTGGTTACTTATACAAGCCCAAGGTTTGAGTGTAGATCCTATCTTGGAATTCGTCCTATAGGTTTCGAATCCCTTGTGGCCCTTTTCTAAAATGTTCCGAGCTGGGAATTGAACCAACTAAAGTTCAAGATAATAAATCCACCTACTTGTATTACCTATATATGTACATATATAGAGGAAGTGAGAGTACCCTTGGCTAGGGTTGGTTGTGGACTTGCAAATCGTATTGGGGTGGTGCTAGCCAACTCGTGGCTTTAGCAAAGGAACGAGACTTGGCCAATTCGTGGTATTTGATAGCTTGAGGCTTGGAGCCAAGTCATGGCATTGGAATCCATTGCGTTTTAGTTGAGGTGTGTGTGGTATTGGTGCGCCTTGGTTTGAGGCTAGGTAGGGAGATGAATGACTAGTTAGTATTGGACTTTCGTGGGAATCATTGGTTGGCCTTGTCTAGCCACCATTCGGACTTTGTGATGGTAATATCCTTGAATGAATAACCTTCTATTAGTTACGTGTGGTTATATCGGGCTAGATTCATAGAATGACATTTGTGTAATGGTCTTGGTGTTTGTTAGTGATTTTCTTTCCGGTTGAGGTTTGGTTATCCAAATAGAAAGTTTTGGCTTTTCCGTTGTGATAGTTGGATAAATGCGAAGGTTAGAGGTTCTCTATCGATGTGGGTATGTTCGTGACCAGTGTGGGGTGATTACATAGATTGGGATCGGACTTGATGACTTGGGTATGATTATTGAGAACGTACTTGGGTTTGCATTGTAGGATTCACCCACTTTGCACATATTCACCATACCGCATTTTCACTTAATAGTCGCATGTTTGCTAGGTCTTTATGACTCAACATTTTTCCTACAGTTCTTTACAGGGTTTGCAGGGTTAGATAGCTAGTTGCGGGGAGTTGGCTTTGGCTTGCTCCAGGTTCCTTATTTGAGGAGCATCTCATATTGTTCAGTTATTTACTACAGTTTTCCCTTGCTTTTCCCACTTTTTGCCTACGGGCATTCCCTTTACTATAAAAAGTTGGAATCCTTCAAATGTAAGCAAGTTTTATGCTAAATGATTATTGTATCAAAATCTCAAATATGTTTCATTTGAAAGAGAAGGATTGTAAATGTTCTACTTCCGCATGTGTTTGTAAAAAAAAAGACATGCCTGTACTTCTTTTCTCTCACGGCCCCTTTGTTGTTGGAACGGTTAATGCAAAAGATGTTTATGCATTTATTTAATTCAAAAAAATGGGTTGAAAATCCGGGGCGTGACAATCCTCTTTAATGTTGGTGAAGAACAAATCCTTCAAAGTTGTCCCAATCTCTCACAATCTTAGAGAGAAGGGAGAGAAAAATGAAGAGTGGAGAGAGAGAGAGAAGAACGGCTGGGAGAGAAAGAGAGGAATGAGTGCTGAGTAAATGCCCTAGGGTTTTCACCCTTAAGAGTGTGCTTAAAACACTCGTGAAATGACCCAAATGCCCTTAATGAAGCTTCACAAAACAAGTCTGTCGACCTCGTATATCGATATACACAAGGGTCTATATCGATATACAACCAAGCTGGACAACCTTACAGCAGGTTGTATTTCGATGTACAAGGGGTTGTATATTGAAATACAACACTCCCTGTCCAATCTCAACACATAAGCATATCAATATGCTGGGAGGACATATCGAAATGCAAAACCTCCTTGACGAATACAAGGAAGGAGTATTTCGATATGCAAAAGGATCTGCATATCGAAATACAAACTCACGGCACACACTCAAAGAAAGAGTATATCGATATGTATGGGATGCATATCGAAATACAAAAGTCTCTTCCCAAAATTAAAGAAGGATTATATCGATATGCAAGAGATGCATATCGAAATACAAACGCACTACCTAACATCAACAAAGGAACATATCGATATGCATCTGATGCATATCGAAATGCAACCTCAAGACAGGCATATCGAAATATACCTCATATCGAAATGCAGAGTGTAGCATATCAAAATACGCAAGAGAGAAAGAGGAACATAGATTTCGCCATATCGAAATGCCACAGAGGGGCATATCGAAATATAGAGTATTTCGATATACCACAAGAATTGTATATCGAAATACAAGGGATTCAGGGGGCACAGAGAAGGGTTGCATATCGAAATGCAACAAGAATAGGGGTTTTGGATGTGGGGCCTCCGGGCCTCCCAACATTCACCTGACTCAACCCAAACCTCTCTAGTCACCACCAATAGATACAAACAAAGAGTTTGCTTTCGGGAATTTACGAGATAAATTCAAATTGGATTATTTTAGGATTTAAAATCAACCAAAATTCAAGAAAGGAAATTAACTCTAAGAAATCCTTTATTCAAATTCTCAACCGTTACACCTCATACCCCTTAAAATAATTTCGTTCTCAAAATTGCATAGAGTAGACGGAAGGACAACAAGAGGCCAAGGAAAAGAGTACAATGAAAATAGGTGCTAACGGATGAAAATACCACGTCGCACCAATACCCCGTGGATAAACCACACACACAAGGAAGAGTTGGATGACCAAGTTGCACGGTACACACACCAACGAGTACACCACGTATACACCGGTATGCCAAGTCATAATCCAATAGTCATTTGCAACCAACCCAAACCCGTATGCATCACAATATGCCTCAACACACAACAACAAACAAACACATCCTGGTGAGATGACCGCATGACATTGGTGATTTGTTTTGAGATGCCCTGGCCGATAGCTCTTCTCAAATCAATTCACGTACATCAAACATACATCACACTATCAAGAAAGTACTCACACACACCAACACCAAAGTATGCATATGCTATGCCCAATAACATGGCATAGCACCAAACTCATGCCAAGTCTAAACAATAATATGCATTCGTACCCAAATTCCCACGATCGACTAACTACATCACTTTTGAGATCCAACGTCTTCATGCTTACAGCTGATGAACAAATGGTACGAGTGCGATAGACAGATAAGATAAAGAAAAGGTGGAAATCAAAATTTCCTCCATTGTCAAGGTTCAACAACCAACAATGGATGCACCACACGAGTTTCAAAATGCAATTGTAAATGAACAACTATACAAGAGGAGGGAAATGGATTTCCGACAATGATCACGTCTCTTCAAACCAATCAAACCAAAAGAAATGAAGCGTCCAAATGAAACAATGAGACTTAAACGAGGTGTCTCAAAGAGAATACAATCCAAGTCATCGTACAACCAACCAAGGCATGAAAAGAAGAGCGATAACTTCCAAATAAAATTCAACAACAAGTACGTGAATTTCCAACGAAGGAATCAAAAGCATAAAATATATGGAGAGAGCATAAGTCGTATCCTAAGGGAACATCGATCAAGAAGTTCTTCCATAGGCTCCAGCTACTTAGGACAGTCTTTCGCCACACGACCGACTCCGCCGCACATGTAACAATCTATCATAGGACAATGCGAGCGGAAATGACCCGGTAGACGACACATGTGGCATACATGTTGAGAAGAGGAAGAAACTCCTAGATTGTGGGATGAAGAAGAAGAACTCATATTCCGATGAGCGTGCGAAGATTGAGGCTGACCATTGCCTCATTTTTTGCCCATACTCCCAGACGAAGATGAACTCGCACTAACATGGAGGTGACAACGACTGGATTTTTACTTCGACGTCGGCTTCACTTCAACAAGACTAGCTTCGACAGCTACAGCACCTTCCCGCAATGCAACAAAACCCTGAAGTCGAAACCCCACCACAAATGGTCAGACTGAACAATGCAAACCTTGCTCAAACCTTCTACACAAGAGATCCTCTGAACTGATCAACTCGGGCACAAAACGCGACAAGGACGGAAACTTGGAAGCATGCTGGGTGACAATCATGTCATCTTGAGCCAACTGCTCAAACTGCAATCTCAAGTTAGCACGATAGGAGTTTTGAAAATACCGATTATTGAATATAGACTCGAACTGCTTCCACGACATACTCTCGGGAGGAATGGAATTTAACAATCGCCCAGCTTGCACCACGGAACTCCACCAAAGATATGCTTCTCCAACAAACTGATAGGCAGCAATGGGCACACGGATGGAGCCCTCGACGATACCCAATAGGTCAAGGGTCTTACGAACCTCAACGAGCCAAGGATCTGCTTCCATGGGATCGCCTTCACCACTGAATTGGGAGGGTTCACCTGAAGGAACTCTTTCAACACGCTCAAGATAAGACTAGAAGCCATCTGGCCACCTCGCAAGAAAATAGCTTGAATCAATCAACATGAATACTAGAACAGATACGAGGAATATAACAATGCTCATGGGGCACCCAAACTCTCTAGTGGGCAATGAAATCCCGAAACAAATGCAAGGCAAGATCACAAGAGAAAAGGCCTTGGATAAACCTTATCCAAACCAACTAACGACAACCAAAGACTTCAAAAGTCCACGCAACTATAGAACGAATACGAACGATTTGACCAAGAGTGGAAGTTCGACCGACCAATCATACCCCCTTAAAGAGGACACCATAAAATCTCGGCAACACCTCAAGATTTTTCCATGATACTGCAAGGGGAATACATGCACTCGAACAAGCTAAAAGATTAAATTTCCAACGACAATACACGAATCCACCTATAGAACTAGAAAGAAGCTAAGCTACAAAATTTCTATCTTACCACCAAGCACAAACTCAACTCTCTAGACATAGAGGAGTCTAATACTCAACAAAACAATGGATGATACACCATAAATCGCCAGAAAAGACGGTACAAGGACACACAAATCCTGCAAGGCCACTAGGTTTGCCCAAAAACAACAACACTCAACTTCCAATGGACTGGAGAAACTCAACAACCACGGAAGGAGTTAGAACATATAAGCTAACTCTAGGACACAATGCTAGGACAGGAAGGTGCTCTATAAGCACACAAGAACGATCAGAATCGAATGTAATGACTCTGAGAACCCATAGAGACTAGGTATCTCCCCATGGTCCAAGGTATTCAAACTGAAAGCTCTGATACCAAGTTGTCACGCCCCAAATTTTCAAATCATTTTTTTGAAATAATCATAAAACAGTAAATGGAGAATTAACTACTTGTCATCCAGATACATATCAATTGAAGTAACCATTACAGTGCGTGTGATACAAGAAGAGATCATAAAAGAAATACAGAGTGCGGAAGACTAAATATACAATAGGCTACTACAATTGAAAAGAAGTACAAGAAAAAGAAGTGCAAAGTGGACCAAGGTGGACCAAGGTGGCAAGCTCCCAAGGATCCAGCAGCAAGACAGCTCCAAGTCCACGACCTCTACGAGCCCTGCAAACAAGTCCTGGAAAAAGGAAAGAAAAGAGGGTCTGAGCGAATCACAGCTCAATAGGAAAACCTCTAACTACTTCCAAGCATGCACCTGCGGGTGCGTGCCTAAGTGTCCACACACAAGTAAGAACAAGGAAAGGGAAGGAAACTCAAGTAAAGTGTGATCCAACCTCAGGGTAACTCAAACACAAGCACACAACCAACTTGTGAAAGATAGGTGAGACTCCAACAATCAACCAACGGTAAAGGTGCAACCCAACAAGACTAACCGAGAGGTGCAACTCACTAGAACCAATGTACGCACTAAAGTGGACAACCTCCAACACAGTACCAAGGTGGCCCAAGAGGCCACCACACCAGGACCAAAGCACCACTCTACCAACGTGAGGGGAAAACATCGAATGTGTGGTGCCCGGCAATCTCTAAGGGACCAATAACGAGGTTCACAACCCAAATCCATTCTACCACTCATCCTTACCAATCATACGATAACCGAAAACCATAATTCCTCCACAATGTGACATGCGATTCTAAGGAGAGTTTTATCGAACATTTGGTGCCCACTAATTTCTAAGAGATCCACGGTGATTGCAAGAACTCTAAGTGACCAACCACCCATTCACACAAGTCCTACGACAACCCAATAAGGCTAAATTATCCAAAACACGATTCAAGACTTACAAAGACATTTCGTCGAACACTTGGTGGCCAAAAGCTCGAATGGCCATAAATCAACCAAACAACCACCGAGCTACACCCAAATCACTACTAACATAATCTACGAAACCCACTAAGACAAATCATTGGACACCTCAAACAAGGATACACCATAAACCAAGAAATTAATGGGAAAGGATTACGAAAACAAACCCTATGTATACACACACATACACACAAGGAAGTAGAGAGAGATTTACCCACCGAAAATCACCAAATCTCGAAATCCTAGGTGAGGGATCCTTTACGACGGCACACTCCAAGCACACCAATGTGAAGCCCTCGATCTTCTCTTCAATATTGGTGAAGGAGAAATCCTTCAAAGGTATCCCAATCTCTCACAATCTTAAAGAGAAGGGAGAGCAAAATGTAGAGTAGAGAGAGAGAGAAGAAGGACTGTGAGAGAAAGAGGGGAATGAGTGCTGAGTAAATGCACTAGGGTTTTCATCCTTAAGAGTGTGCCTAAAACACTCGCGAAATAACACAAATGCCCTTAGTAAAGCTTCCCAAAACAAGTCTGTCGACCTCATATATCGATATACACAAGGGTGTATATCGATATACAACCAAGCTGGACAACCTCACAGCATGTTATATTTCGATATACAAGGGGCTGTATATCGAAATACAACACTCCTTATCCAATCTCAACTCATGAGCATATCGATATGCTGGGAGGACATATTGAAATGCAAAACCTCCTGGACGAAAACAAGGAAGGAGTATTTCGATATGCAAAAGGGTCTGCGTATCGAAATACAAACTCACGACACAAACTCAAAGAAGGAGTATACCGATATGTATGGGATGCATATCGAAATACAAAAGTCTCTGCCCAAAATTAAAGAAGGATTATATCGATATGCAAGAGATGCATATCGAAATACAAACGCACTACTCAACATCAACAAAGGAACATATCGATATGCATCTTATGCATATCGAAATGCAACCTCAAGACAGTCATATCGAAATATACCTCATATCAAAATACAGAGTGTAGCATATCGAAATACGCAAGAGAGAAAGAGGAACAGAGATTTCACCATATCGAAATGCCATAGAGGGGCATATCGAAATATAGAGTATATCGATATACCACAAGAATTGTATATCGAAATACAAGGGATTCAGGGGGCACACAGAAGGGTTGCATATCGAAATGCAACAAGAATATGAGTTTTGGATATGGGGCCTCTGGGCCTCCCAACATTCACCCAACTCATCCCGAACCTCTCTAATCACCACCAATATATACAAACAAAGAGTTTGCTTTCGGGAATTTACGAGATAAATTCAAATTGGATTATTTTGGGATTTAAAATCAACCAAAATTCAAGAAAGGAAATTATCTCTAAGAAATCTTTTATTCAAATTCTCAACCGTTACATGCACTACAGATTAGGTCAACCCTCTGTGGCCGACATCCTGGTAGTCAGGAAGTAAGTCATTCAGGGACGCATGTGCTGGATCATGACAGATACAGCTAGTCACTTGCCCGGCCTAGCATCTTTGTTGTGCGGATAAGGTTGGCATAATGCGGCTAACATCCTTACAGCATGAAGACTAGTCATGCAGAATAGCATGTACCGGACCAGGTATGGTACAACTGGACACGTGCACAAGCAGCACTCGCTCTGCGGATTAGCTCGACTCAGTGCGTCCGACATAGTGTCGATCAGCGAGTGAACGATGGATAGCACGTGTGTCAGACCATCATTCCCGAAGGAATATTCAGAGTTCGCAGAACAGTAAAAAGACGCGACAATATTCTCTCTTGTCGGGGAATGTGGCAAGACAACGGTCAGAAGTAGCAAAATCAAGGAAAAGGGACGAGGAGTCCCATACAGATCTCGATTTCCAGTGAGAAACTGGAAATTCTGAAGGTAGGTATACAAGCGAGAGTTCAACCATCGATGAACGGTTACTCAGTTTTTCTTCAATCCATGACTAATTTAGTTATTGAAAAGTCTTTCAGTCGCAAGAGGCGAGAGGTCTTCTAATTGTTTTCTTTGAGCACAAAGACAGGAGAATTAGGAACAATCTAACAAAGTGTCCAGATAAGCAATAAAATTCACTCAATAATGTATTTACCAGTGAAGGCAGTACCAAAATATTTTACCCTCGCACAGCAATCAAAGCGAATAATATTGTGCCTGCGTACCACTAACTAAACATGTCAAATAATTGGTATGAATCTATATAACAATATAGGATAGTTTTTAGTCACGTGTCATGTTACTATTAGCTGTACATTTTTAACCATTGGATTAAGCTAACGATTCAATTTGTACAACTAATCACAAGCTGATCACAAATCACGCAAAAAGAATTAATCCATTGCAAATTTCACGCAAATTTCAAACAAAGATTTGTTTTGTCTTCCCCCTTTATACTGCTATAAGCTCCTGAAGTCTTTCCTGAGAGCGATCGATCGTTTGTTTTCGTCACAGCAATGGCATGTTTGAGTTTCGTGAAATTAAACGCAACATCTTCAATGTTCATCGGCAAGCAATCCTTCAATCAACATCCTGGATTATCCTGCCGCTCGCCGTGTCGCCATGATCCGAGCCGGATCGTACTCCGACAAACTTGTCAAAACCACCGTGAGTTTTTCCGTTCCCTAATATGATATGAATATATTCTCATGTATATAAATATATATTCATCACTGAATTGCTGTTGTGTTCTATTTTTGTGCTTATTGGTAGTATGTAGGTAATAAAGTTACTATTTTGATGATTTTGTTGTCAACAATTTAGGCAGTAAATATAGAGATAATTGAAATACTTAAGGAGACATTTTGGGAAACAGCGAAGGACGATTGTTAGTATGACTTCTTGAGGATATAAGTACTGAAGTTACTTCTTCCTGTATAGATGAGTTGTGATTAACAATTATATATATATATATATATTTATATATTTTGTTGGAATTGATTCATTGGAATATTCCTTTTAGGGTTTTAAATTATTTAAAGGTTGGTGAATTTTAAGACGATGGATCAATGTTTGTACTTAAAGTGATTGTTTTCCAGATGAATCAGTGTCTGGGTATTGTGTTACACTTTCTATTCTGTCGTTCCGTGTTATCGATAAAAAATGTGGTGATGTACTGCGAAGAGGTGTTTGCCGTTTATTCAGGCAATATCAACGTAATCGTCCATGTTATACTATCAAATTCAAATGATTATTAAAATACGGGTCAAGTGCAAGGGGTAAGCACTAGTAGTTTTATGACAGGAACCCAACTTCATACGGCATAAACACAACCCGTTGCATTGTTTTGTAAGGGTCTCCTGAATCCACATCCCAAAATGTGTGACCCCATGCAAAATGTGTGTTCCCTCATTAATATGTAGTGGGAAGAATCCGTGGAGCAATGCACTGAATAACTTCTTTGATTAGCCACATCGTTTCAGAGGCGACAATCCATCCCGGCCAGCACTGTAATTATTCCTATCATTATCGAAACCAAATTTCTCTGTAATCCTTTGGGTAAATCAAAGAGGAAGAAATCGGACAAAATGTATTAGGCATACAGAAGCCAAAAAGAATTAATCGTGCAGGTGAATCATGCACAAACCTCTAATCAACACAATCAGAAGACAAACAACGGGAAAGAAAAGAAACAATAATACTAAGGCGAGTTTAATAGACAAACTCCAAATATATCCCCTTTTATTACTATGAAATTGATTATTAAATTACATCGCCTTTCATCAAATCCGTCGGGCTCATATTTCCCTTGACCTTCCTGAACGAGGTGAGTTTCCTGTATTTCTCCCAAGCCTTAACATAGACAACCGCCTCATACTTCCCGTCAACGCTGCCAGTTTTAGCGGCGATGAGTAGCCGGTAATTGACACCGGAAACCACCTGATACTCACCCTGAA
>NMUG010002977.1:0-15319 GCA_002855965.1 Monotropa hypopitys
CAACTGTCTTGAAAAAATTGCTCGTTAATTGATGTTTCCCAAACATGGCCTAGATGTTTGTTAAGAAAACACTGTCCAAACCAACTATAATGACCCAACAGATTAGCTAATGAACAGAGAACCAATATTTTGCAATCTAAAATTTATGCGGAATATTCAAACTAACCTAGAGGGGGGTGAATAGGTGAGTTTTTAAAATTATTAAATTTTATGAAATCTAAATTGATTTAAAACAACACATTAAATGATCCAAGAGAAAGAGGTAAAGAGACAACGGAAAAACACGCACGATTTACGTGGAAAAAGATTTAGAGTCGAATAACCCTAAACCAAAAAACCATGTGTAACACTCCTAAATTTTGAGACATATTTTTTTGAGAAGTGTTAATGGCCAAGAGTATCAAACAAAGGATAAAACATTACCAACTACGCCACACTATCCATCACTATGATTATTACATCACATGCTCTGCTTGAAATGAAATACAAATAAATGATGCGAATATGGTTTTATAACACAACCTTGTACAACAGTGCATCAACTAAAAGAGAAAGGGCCAAAATGGAATTTTATATGATAATCCCGTACAACATTGCCAACAGAAAATAAAAGAGGCACAGTACTGGAAAGAAAGGCAAACCACTTAACTACAGCCCGGTCAAGCTCTAAGTCCTGTGAAGGATCCCGCAGCTACTCCAAGTCAAGGAGCAAGTTCTACAAAAGTAGAGGGTCAGGCATCACCGCCTGGTAGAGATAATCTATCTCCTAATGTCTATAATATTGATGTGAAGGTGTATGATCATGCAAGGAATGTAATATGATTAATACAATAGATCTCCTTATGTTTAAAAACATTTCCTTTTCTTTCAATATCCACATTAGACTCATCGTAGAGAAAAGTAGTAAAACACTTTGTCTAACCAAGACTCGGGAGAAAAGAGTACTCGTAACCGATCTTTTCCAAAAAAAGCTTCCTAGAGAAGGCCAACAGGAAATTGTGTCAAGTGTCGACTCACACTAAGTAAAAGACTCATTTTCCGTTATATAATTGTGTTTCAATTCCCATCACATTCCAAGTTCTACTTGTATTCCATTTACGTGCCTTCTAGTAGGAGCAAGGCAAATATCAATCAACAATCACAGAGTATCGTCTAGTTCCGCATAGGAGCTTGTCAACTCCATGTCGTATCATTCCTGTTTTCCCCAGCTCACTGGGAGGGTCCAGTCAAACCCCCATTGCGCAATGTCGTGTGCCACTCTAACTAGTGACCCAAGGTAAGCAACCCGAATCATAGCCACTCATCAGTATCCAATTTCTCTTATAGAGTACAGTGCCACATTTCATTATCTTTCATTCCGTGCGACCTAGGGCATACTACCTCCTAGTCGACATATCATTCCGAATGTGACTTTAATTTCGTTCTTTCTAAACCAATTCTGTTTACTCACAAAACGTTCATTTCCAAAACATTTCCTTTCATTTCACCAAAATGTGTCATTCGTTCATAAAACATTCCACTAGTTTGATTTTCCACAAACGTGTCAAGACACCGTTTTCAAACCCATCCACGATCAATAGAATTCAAATCAAGTATTTTTTCCAATTTTAATTTCGCAAATTGACACCAACGGGTTTCTCACCAAAATTGGGGCTTTTCACAACCGATCTCGAAATCTAACAACTAATGTCCTAGGGAGAACGTAGCGACCCTAGACAATACTCAACGTGACCAAGTTATATGAACGACGAACCACAAACTTGATGTCACCCAAGTGTTCCAAACGATGGATTTCAAATATGATCGCAAGGGAGGAGCAAGAATAACAATACTATACACGAGAGGGATAGGAAAACTCTACCTCGTCGGAGCTCCGGTGACACTCGCCGGAAACATCACCGGAAAACCTCCATGACCGCCGAAGTGAACCAAGCCAGCCTCCGCGAAGCTCTCGCAATGCTCTACGACGTTCATGAAGACCAAAATCACGAATGAGTAACCAAACTTCATGAAATCAAGAGAGAGAGAGTTTTGGGAGGAGGAAGAAAACTTACCAATCGGAAACGATCCAAGCATATCACTGCGGAGAGGAGAGCGAGGCCATCAACGTTTGTTCTTCGCATTTTCGTCGGAGCTCTATGAATGAAGAGATATGGAGGAGAGAAGAGAGATGGAGTGGGAGAGGGAGGTAGAGAGTCGGCTAGGGCTGGGATTTTGGGGAAGAAGAACCCCCAAAATCATGCACAACAAATATATAGGGCCCCTAACCAAAATGACCGCTTTGCCCTTAATGAGAATCTGCCGAATAGCAGTTGCACCGGTGCAACTATTTTCTGCGTCGGTGCAACCTCTCCCAAACAAGGCCAAATGACAGACCTGCACCGGTGCAAGCATTTGCTGCACCGATGCAACCCTTATCCAAAACGGATCAGAGGTAACCTGCATCGGTTGTGCACCGATGCAAAGAGACCTGCACCGGTACACTAAGAACCTGCACCGGTGCAGCTGAAGCTTCAAGCCAACAGAGAGTTTGTGCATTGGTCTTGCACCGATGCAAGACCAAAATGAACCCATGCACCGATGCACCAAAGGGTTGCACCGATGCAGCAAGCACCAGAAGTGAAAATTTACTATTAGGGAGGTCTTCAACTGTCCCAACAAGCCCGAAATCAATCCAAATGACTCCGAAAAGTTCCAACGGCACTTCCAAGCTATATGCCCACATTCGATACGATGGAATGAATAATTTAGGTACCCAAGAACTTATTTTACGGTAGATCTCTAAAGAATTACTAATTGAAATGAACTATAAATAGAATTACAATTTACGGAGTGTGACAAACTCTCCTCCTTACAAAATTTCGTCCTCGAAATTTCCAAGATAAAAGAATCGAGATACACTAACACGAGGAGAATAACACCCGAGACACATCCAACACGGATGGATTTGCAACGAGAACCACTAACGCCAAGAGGGATCCTCAATAGAAAGCAACTCTGCCCAACGAACGCACAAGACAATCGCAAGTCGAATACACCACCAAACTTTCTCAAGAGTGTAACAAACCGCAACATGCACAACACTTTGCAACGCAAGAAATTCCAAAAGCACCAGAATCACACAAAAGAATTTGTCCTCGATAACGCTAGGAGTTTTAAAAGAAGAGGTTTCCGCGCCATCAAACATTCCCAAACTGCTCGACCAAGTAAGAAACATCGACTTTCAAACAAGGAGTATGGCACGAGCGTCAAACCGCAAGAGTATCGCTATGAGAAATTTTAAAGAAATTCCATAAAAGCTCTAAAACATGCCACAACACAACGTGGACATGCCGGAAAAATTTCCGAGTGCCGAAACATATAGGATACGAGGGGACACGACACGGATACGCCGAAACGCGAAGGATACGCCGAGGACACGCCAATACGTCAAGGACACGCCGAGAACATGTCGACACACCAAGGACACGCCGAGGATATGCCGACACGCCAAGGATACTCCTAGGATACGGTACCGACACTATACGGACACGATACGGATACTCTGATTTTCCAAATATTTTTCTAAAATTTTTGAAAAATAAAAGAGCGGTTTTTGACTACCGCAAAGAAGTCCACAATGACTTTATCACCACGAACGCGCAAGACAACCCCAAAATAGGTTTCCGAACAAGGTAGGAACAATCCAACCGATACGAAGCAAGATTTGAAAGCAAGACAACCCACAAGGGATGGTCACACAACAACCGTGCCACCCGAATCACACCAAACGACCACAACGCCACCAAAAGAAGAACTGAGCAACGAAAATCTCACAACCCAACCCGCACACACCTAGCGCAGTACAAGAATGACTAAGAAGTTTGATTTGAGATGTGCTGGTCAGTCACCTTCTCAAAACAATCCTTCATGGTTATTCCTACACCACATGACACGGACTACGCACACCGGTCATGACAAACATCACCCCAAACCAAATCGGTGCAGTCGACTTCAAAGAGACACATACATTCTACCCCAACACTCGCAACACAGCTGTACAAAACAAAAGTGACTTCATCTCACTGATTACACTAACCACAAACCAATCCCACAACACACTCTCAAACAAGAGCTCCGAAGGGAGACAACATCGCAAAACAGAACTGTCCAAATGCAAACAGACACGACGCCAACGGGTACGACAACAATCCGGATTCGCACCAAGACACGGCGAACAAGAACGAATGCACGAAGGCAACCCACGAGACAAGAGTGCACCACACAGCGATATGATTCCCGAAAACAAGTTCTACGAAGTAGATGATTCTCTACGCACGAGAAGAACAACATGCCATCACTTCAACAAGTGCCACGAACAGTCGACCCGAAGATGGAAAGGGCCAATCGCAACGTCAGAAGTTGGAAACAGGAAGCAAGAAGATTTTCTGAACAATGCATAGTTTCCGCATTCGCCACCAAGTGCCAACGAGAAATACGAGAAGTTGAATCGCACACCACAGAAGAACAAGGAATCCTAGTAACGACAAGGATAAGGCACGAGTGTACACGACAACATTTCCAATAAGGATGGTAGAGACCATCGATCATGCATATTGATCCAAGAGAGTTGAAGAGTCAACAAATAACCAAGGAACGACACCCACTCACCGATCCGGAAAACAAAGAGGAATTTGATATGCCAAAAGAAACACACTGCCAACGACACACTGCCACCAAGACGAAACTAAGAGGATTGCCCTAAACATAATTCACCTCCTATAACCTTATGCCCAAATGAGAAAGCAAACTCTACTCTCGTCTTCAATCCCAAGCAAACGCACATCACCTCAAGCCATCAACTCAACTATTCATCTCTTCCAAAACAATGACTTCAAATCAAATCCGCATCCCAAACTCTAAGTCACCAAACAAGGTCACTACACTTCTATCTATTAATCCAAAATCAGTTACTCTCCACATTATCATCCAATAAGGCAAGAACCCAAATATTGCTTCTAGAAAGAACGGTAAGATAGTCACACAAGCACTATCACTCCAACACATCAAGAGAGAACCAAAATCTTCAAATCACTTTCCCAGCTCCTAGTACAACAACAACAATGTCGACTCATCGAACAAACATCAAGGCACCCCAAAAGTAGATCTAACACCCCAAATCATCTAACAAGCCCAAATGACCAATCGAGTCAATTTCCACACAAGGCTATCTCCCAAGTCGTTCCGCAAGCCAAATGACCAACTAGCCGAATGCCCAAATAGCCAAACAACCAACCAATCATCAGTGGACCTACACAACTCAGTCCATTCCTAATGACATCAAGTCACAACTCAGTGCTATCACACAAACAAAATACTACACTCAAATTCCTTCATTCTTCCTAATCAGCCAAAATGCAACTGCGACCGCAAGGCACTAAGTATAATGCAAATTTCTATGGGACCTCAAACCACAAGTCCATGTTAACTCTCACATCGAGTAAGAGTATAACACAACTCACATCAACCACTAGTACTAATCCGAAAAAAGAACCTACTATTCCAAGGACATTTCGCATCCCAATTAAATCATACACCATTTCTGCCACAACAAGGCCCTACCACATCGAGATATTCTTATTTCCCAAGAAGGTCACAACCACTAGATCACCGAGTGCTATCGCATCACGAAACAACCAAAACTTTCAATCCCACCAACAAGGCCATTCAGAGATTCCACAACTTACACAAGGGACGAAACAAGACAGGGAGATCAAATCAATCCCAAGAGCAAAAAGCCAACAACAACCAAGCTATCGAACAAGAAGCCAACCACGTAACTGGAATGGGAGTCAAAACTCGACCACCAAAAAATAGTCAGAGCCAACAGGGCAAACGACAAATTCCAAGATCAGCGTCTAGAGGAGAAATAGAATTCAAGGCTCGCTCGCAAGAACACTACCATTTTCCAGCCGCAAAGAACGATTATCCAATCATCAACGTCAAGAAGAACGACATCACTCTTACCAGAAATAGCCAACAACAACCTCGACCAAGATTAAGAGGAGGAACTCAAGAAATGATTATCCAATCGCACACAGAATCCTCATTCCCGCTAGGAGAACAAACGAGAATCCGTTGACAAACCGCCACAAAATCTATCATCCGCTGCAAGGGATAGGTTCAAAAGCTACGATGACAACAACGAAGATTCGCTTCCTACGAAGGGATAGGCTCGACAAGCCATAACTGCAACCACCAACAACCGATATCGAGGAACAAGAAGCCAAATCATCACAAGAGCCAACGAAGGAACTCATTCGCGCTCTAAGAACTAGGAACTCGAAACGGTTCACCACGACAGAGTAGGTGACACACTATCAACAAGAGGATATAACAGGAACACACAAGTCCAATATCGACAGGATCCTCTAACAAATGCCAAGACAGGCCCGAAAGTCATCTCAACATCAACAAAAACGAGTCCGAATTTCCAAAAGAACAACAACAAGACTAACTCGAATGAGTAGACACCACGAATTTCCAAACCATTTTATTAATTCGAGTTATAAAAACTTGTTGTTCTATGAGATCCATGCAATACACACACATTCAATGCCTAGATACACATGCCATGCACTTTAAATGGCCAAGAGTATCCAACAAAGGGTAAAGCATTACCAACTACGCCACACTACCCATCACTATGATTATTACATCACATGCTCTGCTTGAAATGAAATACAAATAAATGATGCGAATAGGGTATTATAACACAACCCTGTACAACGGTGCATCAACTAAAAGAGAAAGGTCCAAAATGGGATTTTATATGATAATCTCGTACAACGTGGCCAACAAAAAATAAAAGAGGCACAGTACTGAAAAGAAAGGCAAACCACCTAACTACAGTCCGGTTAAGCTCCAAGTCCTGTGAAGGATCCCACAGCTACTCCAAGTCAAGGAGCAAGTCCTACAAAAGTAGAGGGTCTGGCACCACCGCCAGGTAGAGATAATCTATCTCCTAACGTCTATAATATTGGGGTGAAGGTGTATGATCATGCAAGGAATGTAATATGACCAATGCAATGGAACCCCTTATGTTTAAAAACATTTCCTTTTCTTTCAATATCCACATTAGACTCATTGTAGAGAAAAGTAGTAAAACATTGTATCTAACCAAGACTCGGGAGAAAAGAGTACTCGTAACCGATCTTTTTCAAAAGATGTTGCCTAGACAAGGCCAACAGGGAATTGTGTCAAGTGTCGACTCACACCAAGTAAGAGACTCATTTTCCGTTATATAATTGTGTTCCAATTCCCATCACATTCCAAGTTCTACTTGTATTCCATTTCCGTGCCTTCTAGTAGGAGCAAGGCAAATATCAATCAACAATCACGGAGTATCGGCTAGTTCCGCATAGGAGCTCGTCAACTCCATGTCGTATCATTCTTGTTTTTCCCGGCTCACCGGGAGGGTCCAGTCAAACCCCCATTGCGCAATGTCGTGTGCCACTCTAACTAGTGACCCAAAGTAAGCAACCCGAATCATAGCCACTCATCAGTATCCAATTCCTCTTATAGAGTACAGTGCCACATTTTATTATCTTTCATTCTGTGCGACCTAGGACATACTACCTCCTAGTCGACATATCATTCCGAATGTGACTTTTATTTCGTTTTTCTAAACCAATTCCGTTTATTCACAAAACGTTTATTTCCCAAACATTTCCGTTCATTTCACAAAAACGCGTCGTTCGTTCATAAAACATTCCACTAGTTCAATTTTCCACAAATGTGTCAAGACATCGTTTTCAAACCCATCCACGATCAATAGAATTCAAATCAAGTATTTTCCCCAATTTTAATTTTTCAAATCGACGCCAACGGGTTTCTCACCAAAATTGGGGCTTTTCACTATCGAAATCGAAATCGAACAACTAATGTCCTATGGACAACGTAGCGACCCTAGACAATACTCAACGTGACCAAGTTATACGAACGACGAACCACAAACTTGATGTCACCCAAGTGTTCCAAACGATGGATTTCAAATATGATCGCAAGGGAGGAGCAAGAATAACAATAATATACACGAGAAGGATAGGAAAACTCTACCTCGTCGAAGCTCCGGTGACACTCGCCGGAAAAGTCGCCGGAAAACCTCCATGACCACCGGAGTGAACCAAGCCCGCCTTCGCGAAGCTCTCGCAATGCTCTACGACGTTCATTAAGACCAAAATCACGAATGAGTAACCAAACTTCATGAAATCAAGAGAGGGAGAGTTTTGGGAGGAGGAAGAAAACTTACCAATCGGAAATGATCCAAGCATATCACTGCGGAGAGGAGAGCGAGGCCATCAATGTTTGTTCTTCGCATTTTCATCGGAGCTCCATGGATGAAGAGATATGGAGGAGAGAAGAGAGACGGAGTGGGATAGGGAGGTAAAGAGTCGACTAGGGCTGGGATTTTGGGGAAGAAGAACCCCCAAAATCGTGCACAACAAATATATAGGGCCCCCAACCAAAATGACCACTTTGCCCTTAATGAGAATCTGTCGAACAGCAGTTGCACCGGTGCAACTATTTTCTGCATCGGTGCAACCTCTCCCAAACGAGGCCAAATGACAGACTTGCACCGGTGCAAGCATTTGCTGCACTGATGCAACCCTTATCCAAAACGGATCAGAGGTGAACTGCGTCGGTTGTGCACCGATGCAAAGGGACCTGCACCGGTGCACCAAGAACCTGCACCGATGCAGCTGAAGATTCAAGCCAACATAGAGTTTGTGCATTGGTCTTGCACCGATGCAAGACCAAAATGAAACCCTGCACCGATGCACCAAAAGGCTGCACCGATGCAGCATGCACCAGAAGTGAAAATTTACTATTAGGGAGGTCTTCAATCGTCCCAACAAGCCCGAAATCAGTCCAAATGACTCCGAAAAGTTCCAATGGGACTTCCAAGCTATATGCTCACATTCGATACGATGGAATGAATAATTTAGGTACCCAAGAACTTATTTTACGACAAATCTCTAAAGAATTACTAATCGAAACGAACTATAAATAGAATTAAAATTTACGGAGTGTGACACCATGGGTCCTAGTCTACTATTTTATTGCATCAATCAAATAAGGTTCAATAATCACAAGTCAATTAGACGAATACCTCCGAAACCCTAACCCTTGTACTTGTTGACGTAGTTCCCCAAACTCCTTCCTTTGATTCAATGCACTCCACGAGCGATCAAGCTCGATCTATGAATTTTCGTCGGCTCCAAGACTCCTTGGACAAATCGTAGATAGGAAATGTTCCACCAATGATATGCAACGAAATGCAATGTAAGGATTCTAACAATATGCCTTACAATCACTCAAAAAAGAATCTTGAATTGAAACATAAAAGAAAATCAAGGAAGTTTTTCCAAAAGAAGGATTCTCTCAAAACCCTAGTTTGAAAATAATTTGAATTGCCTCACATACCACGCATCAATGAAAAACATGAATCAAACATATGAGATAAATCAATGATATGTATCAAAAAGAAAATCTTAGTCAAACCCTAACATGAGAGCCAAATCTTGATAACAAAAACCATGAGAGCAAAATCACATAGCTCTTAAAATTCAGTAAATATCATGGATGCTCTCTAAAACATTTTAAAATATTATATATATACCCCCTTAAAAACAGCCCAAAATAAGAAAAATAGCAACAAAAAGACATGCGGCACCACGGCGCTACCGGCACACCTAAAAGCGTTGTACATCGCCACAGCACTACCGGCTCGCGAGGTTATGTATTCTCTACACAAAAAATCGACCCTGAGGCGCCATGGAGCGCCACGGCGCTACCAGCACGCTTCCAAGCACTGCAAAAGTGCCACAGTGCTCGCAGCGTGGTGGCTTCTGTATTTTCTGTTGGAACAAAATCGTCAAGAGGTGCCACGGCACTCTTGGTGCGCCAGATGGCACTACGCCATAGGTGGGATAGATTTTAGAAAAAAACTAAAAACAATATATATTATTGTTGGGGGACGAACTATCAAGAGGCTGGAGCCACGACCTCCGCCGTGAGGACCGCAACTCAAGCCAACTCAGACGGACGAGCAGTGCATAGACGGTGTCAGGGCCTCCCTGGGGCTCTCTCCAGCCAGGAGACTCACAGCCCAGAAGAGGTGCCTAGACGAAGCTACAGGAACGAAAGGTCGTGCGACTGAACAGAGGAAGGGCTGACAAGGGAAGCTCCCTAGGGGTCACTTCTGTGTAGAAGGTTCATTGCCCGGGGACGGCCCGGTCATCAGCCAGCTACGCCGAAGCATGTCGCTTCGGTCGGACAGTACAATATCTCGTTCATAGCAAAGATTCCCTTAGAGGTAGCATCCCGGGTTTTCCGCACACGCCTGACACAGGAACTAGCTTTTCCGTAATTCCCGCCCAATGTCAGACATGCTTTATCAGCTTTTCTGCTGCCCAATGCTGTCAGGCAGCGCCGCCTGACACTCTCAGAGCCGACATGCCGGTCACGCATTCAGATGCACAGGGGGACAGGCACACTGCCCCAGGACGTGTCACAGCAATGCAACCGCACCGAAGCGCGTGCCCCTCACTCTCCGATGGATCTATAAATAGGGAAGAGCATTCAATACAGAGGTACACATTCTCACTCTAGCCCAAGCTATGCCACTTTGCTTTCTCTCTCTACAAATCCCTTGCTGACTTTGCCATCGGAGGGTCCACCAACGACAACCGCCGGTAGCCTAACGTTTCTCTCTTTTGCAGCTAGGTCCAGCCACCCATCTCCACCGCTTACAACCGGGAACCACCACAAGAAAGGCTTACCCTCCAAAAATTGGCGACTCCACTGGGGAACCTTTCTCAAACACTCAAATCTCTGTTGTAGCTTGAAGATGACTTCCAAAGACCGAAACTCCAAGGATAACCAATCAGATGGCAGAAGGAACAAGGGGAAGGAAGTTGTTAGGACATGCGACTCTGCTCTCCGAACTCCCAAGCATACTCGCGCCGACGATGCCAGCTACCGTACCAGTGAGTGTCCAGACCCTCCGGCCAAGCTTACCACTAGGCAGTATATCCGTAAGCTGGAAGGCGATCTGGACCGAAGGGATTACCAGATTGATGCCCTCATCTGCGAAATGACCCTCCTGAGGTAGGTCACCGAGAAGAAAAGGGCGGCGGAAGACCGTGCCGAAGGGGGTGACAGAGAGTACCAGGAGCCTTCCCTGAGCAGGAGCAGATCTCAGCAAACCAGACCCCCTGTTCTGAACAGACTGGGGGGAAGAGAAAAGAAGTCCATGCCCGGAAGAGGATCAACGAGGACCGTCATGTCAGGCGCCCAGTCGTGCCTCCACGGCACAGGGAAGAGCATTCAACCAAAAGTCGGCGCCCCTTGCCACCCGTCTTTGACCACCTCGGCCCAAACGCGGCTCAGAGACCCCACCCAGCACGGGAACAGTCACCGCCCAGGCGTTAGAGGCACAGCGGACAGGGAGACAGTCAGGCACCCCATTCAGAGCAGGAGGTGTCCCAGATAAGTAGAAGGGAGGTCTCACTGGCTCGGACCTATGAGCCGTGCCGGCAGGACAGAGTCCCCTGCACTCCATTCTCTCCAGAAATTGAAGCTGCAAGGCCTCCGGCAGGCTTCTCATCCCCCAAGTTCAACAAATACGATCCCAAAATGAATTCGTACACCCACATCGTGCACTTCAGGCAGATGATGTCCCTCTATTCAGGGGAGGATGCCTTGATGTGCAAGCTGTTTCCATCCAACCTAGGTGAGGTTGGGTTTCTCTGGTTTGACCGATTGCCAGCAGGGTCCATCTTCTCATGGAGAGACCTCTCAACGGCCTTCCTGGCTCGGTTCATCACCAACACCAAAGTCAAGAAAGAGGTTGATTCCCTCCTCGGCCTTCGGCGAGCGAGGTCAGAATCTCTATCCCTCTAATCAGGTATTGGGACCTCTACAATGAGATTGAAGTCTGCGATCAAAAAATTGCAGTAACATCATTCAAGCTCGGACTGGACCACTCCAGCCAAGAATTCGAAGACCTGATGCTCTTCCCTCCGGCCACCATGAATGAGCTCATGGCCAGAATTGAGCTCCACGCAAAGTTGGAAGAGGCCAAGGAGGAGAGGAGCAAGTCCGAACAACGCTCCAGCCACGGCTCTAGCAACAACAACAGTTCGGTCAGGAGAAAAGAGACCAACACTATTCAGCCAGGGGAGCCTCGGACCTACACGTCGTACGAATATATGACCCACACCACTGTCTTCAAGCAGCCAACTTTTATGCTCCTTCGCAAAATCAAAAAGGAGTCGTACTTCAGATGGCCGGAGAAGCACTTGGGTGCTCAGAGAGGTGGCAACGACAAATTCAGGTGCTCCTACCACAGAGAAAAGGGACACTTGACGACCAACTGCCGAGCCTACAAATACTTCCTTGAGGAGTTGGTCACCGCTGGCCATCTTGGGGAATTTATTGATGCAGAGAAGACAGCCGCCGCACCGAAGGAAGATCCCAAGTCGGCCCTACGAATCATCAATGTGATCCATGGGATGGTAGATCACCGTCGAGAGGAGCAGCTTCGGTCAGAGCTCCAGCAGATTGAGGCAAAAGAGATCCTTGCCGTCCAGCCAATGCCGAACAAGCCGAAGCCGGACTCAAGGTATTCCATCACTTCTTCTACTAGAGATTCCGAGAGGGTCCAACACCCCCACGACGACGTGCTAGTCGTCACCCTACAAGTTGCTGACTGTCAGGTCCAGAGAGTCCTCATCGACCTCGGCAGCTCGACAAATGTCATGTATTATTCCCTGTTCAAGAAAATGGGGTACAAAGCAGAAGACCTTCAACCGACCGACGTGCCACTGGTATGATTCAACGCGGCGTCTGTCTGGCCGCTCGACAAAATCCTCATCTCAGTGACTATCGGCACGGTCACTACCGAGGTGGAGTTTGTGGTAGTTGACATCCCATCCCCTTACAATGCTATCCTGGACCGAACCTGGGTCCATAGCATCAAGGGAGTCGCTTCCACATACCACCAGGTTATTAAATTTATTGGCAGCAAAGGCGTGGAAGAGCTTAGGGGAGACCAAGCCTCGGCAAAGCAGTGCTACATTGCTGCAGTCAAAGGGAAGGTTACTGTGGTGACTGAGAGTCCGAAGGGCTCTTCGGATCCTTCGGGTCCTGGCCGAACGACTGGAATGGGTGCCTCGGTCGGATGAGCGGTCGCCTATAAGAGAAAAGGGGATCACCTACTTGGCTCCTGCAACACAAAGGTCAGTGCCCACCGGTCGACAGCGACCGAGAGGGGCCTCCGATGGCTAAGTTAGCGACGGTAAGAGAGAGAAACTGTAAGCTGAAAGAGGGGTCGGAGAGATACCAGATAGTGGTCCCATGAACAGTACTTTGACGGGGTATATATAGTTGTCCTGACTTGGCGCCAAACGTGCAAGCGTGCGATGCGCACGGGGGGGAGGCCAGGTGCTGATGTTAGCCCTATGGTGCTGTTGGGCCACTGAACCGACCCAAGTCACGTCAGCAATTGTACGGCCGACCCGAGTGCCACCTGTCGAAGGTCATTGTTCCCTGTTGCTGCCGATGGTGGACCCCTCCGGCACAGGACCGTCCGTCGGTGGAAGTTATCCCATCTCCCAGCGGGGAGTGGTAACGCTGGGCTTCCTTGATGTCCGGATAGGTTTGCCGGAGGCTGAATGAGACCACATGGACGAACCGTCTTGGCCCCTTCAAGTGTCCGGTGAGACTGCTGTCGCGCCGGGAAATTTTTCCGTCCTTCCCTCGTCCCCCTTTCGGCGGGGGTCGTTTTCCGGGACGGGAAAAGATACGCTGATGGAGGGTATTTGAAAATGTGGGGGTTTGTCTGAAAACGGATGGCGGCCTGAGTATGCCGATTTGGAATTTTCGGAGTTGCCACTGGGCATTGAGTTGTGGTGTACCAAGTCACCGGAAATTTTGTAATAAAAAGATGTCATTTTGTTTTAGGAAAATGTCTTTTTATTTTGGAAAGGTGTCTGCAAAACCAGAAATTTGAGTTCGGGGATTAAATTACGAATGGGGAAGGTGTTAGGCACCCCACTCGCCCTTTCGGTACTTCTTTTACAAAAGTAAATCTCTTTTCAAATCGAAATCGATCGTTTTCTCGGCTAAGAGAATGTTTGGTTATTACTGATTTTATTAATGAAATGAAATGACTCCTAGAAATAGTTGTTGACGGGCAGATTTCGGCCCGGTTTCAAAAAAGGGGATATTTTGCAAGGGATACGGATGACTTTTGACCCGGTTTTGATGAAAGGGAATATTTCTGAGCCGGACAGAGCTTCGGCGAGAAATGTTTTTCATACAATCGAAGAGAAATTCCGACTATATTTTGGAAGAGATTTTGTTAATACAATTTCTTTTTCAACAGTCGGACGGGACTTCGACTATGTTTTGAAAAGATTTTGTTTTGTTAATTTGATTTTGATTTTTGAATAGTCGGACGGAACTTCGACTAAACGTCAGAAAATAATTTTTTATAGTTGGACTGAATTCCAACTAAAAAGAGTCGTTTTATTTTTAGGCAGTCGGACGGAACTTCGACTGTGCCTTGAAATATGTTTTGGATTTTAGTCGGGTGGAAACTTCGACTAAATCCTTGAAAAATGATTTTCTGTGGTCGGACATAGTTCCGACCGGGTTTTGGATAGAAATGTTTTGAAATAGGTCGGACGGAACTTCGACCGTTTTTTAGAAAAGGTAGGATATTTTTGGTGTAGAAAATTCCAAAGAATATCCAGTGAACCGTCATGACCCGGGTCACAAAGCATTCTAGTGATCTGTTTCCGACAGCTACTGCAAGCTTTCACTTCGGACAACGGATCAAGGAATTTTTGTTTTTGGATTTTAAAAGTGTTTTTGTATTTTTCAGTCGGACAGAACTTCGATCGGAAAAATGTTTTCTATGAAAGTTGCCGGAATATGTTTTAACCGGGCTTTTGAAAGGAGAATCGTTTGTACCAATCGGACAGAACTTCGACTGAGTTTTGAGTAGAAAGATTTAAAATGGGTCGGACAGAACTTCGACCGCTTTTTGAAAAAGAAGAGATATTTTTGGTGTAGAAAATTCCAAAGAATATCAAGTGAACCGGCATGACCCGGGTCACGAGGCATTCCAGTGATCTATTTCCGACAGCTACTGCAAGCTTTCACTTCGGACAACGGATCGAGGATGTAATACCCGTTCCATATTATAAATTAATTTACAAACAATTCAAGAATATTGGGAATTTTAGTGAGAGTAAGGAAGGATTTTTGG
>NMUG010002978.1:0-15317 GCA_002855965.1 Monotropa hypopitys
TAAACCCCAAAAACGAGATTAACCTAAATTGTTAGATCTAGACCAAATCCGAAATGATATGAAGATGAAATCTATATCAATAGAATCGTATTTACCTTAAGAATAATGTTGAAGAAGATTTCTACTCCGAATCTCTTCTCTAAAGCCTTGAATTTCTTCAATCTCCTCTTGAACACAACTCTCTTCTCTCTAATCTCTCTCAAAACTCAATTAGACTAAACATAATGATGGGTTAGCCTCCCTTGTAACCCTAACACAGATTTTTAAACATTTTTACCTCCTTGCCCCTTTACTTAAGTTATTATCACCCTTGTGTGCCATCCCTCTTACATATTTATATAATATGGAGATTTTATATATAATACATATATATAAAAATACTTAAATATTCTTTTAAAACTTTCTTCACCTCCACATCACATTCTAATATTTTTAGAATGTGTTTAAGTAATTTAAAAGTTGAAACGGGTATTACAATTATATTTAAGGTTCCCGAACAGCCCATTCTTATCTTTGAAGGGAAAGAGGTTACACCTCCTCCTTATATTATTTCTTCTGCACAAGCTAGTCGACTGATTCAGAAGGGATGTCGGGGATATTTATGTTATGCTTTGATTTTAGAAGGGGGAATTTTTTTTGTATCTAATATTCCATTTGTTCAAGAATTTTTAGATGTGTTTCAGAAAGAGTTATCAGGGTCTCTTATAGATCGAGAAGTTGAATTTTTAATAGAATTAGTTCCAGGGACACAATCTATATTTAAAATCCCATATCGGATGGCTCCAACTGAGTTGAAGGAGTTAAAGATTCAGTTGGAAGATTTGTTGTAAAAAAATTTCATTAAGCCCAGTGTTTCACTTTGGGGTGCTCCAGTCCTTTTTATCAAGAAGAAGGATGACACCATGCGTTTATGTATTGATTACCGCGAGCTGAATAAAGTAACTATAAAGAATCGGTACCCGTTACCTCGGATTGATGATTTATTTGATCAGTTGCAAGGAGCCCAATATTTTTTCAAAATTGAACTTCAATCTGGATATTATCAATTAAAAGTGAAAGCCGAGGATGTGGAAAAGGCGACTTTCCATACAAGGTACGAACATTATGAGTTTCTAGTTATGCCATTTGGCATTACTAATGCACCTACCGCTTTTATGGATCTTATGCATCGAGTTTTCAAACCATGTTTGGATGATTTAGTTATCGTCTTTATTGATGATATCCTTATATACTCAAAAACCCAAGATCAGCATGCCTATCATTTGCAAAGTGTTCTTCAGATCCTTCGAGAAAAGAAGTTATATGATAAATTTAAGAAACATGAATTTTGGCTCTCTAGTATCTATTTTATGGGTCATATTATCAATGACGATGGGATATCTGTTGATCTACAAAAGTTGGAAGCTATTTCTAATTGGTCGCGACTCAATTCTGTAACTGAGATACGAAGTTTTTTGCGATTGGTAGGTTATTACCGAAAGTTTGTGAAGAATTTTTCTAGAATTGCTTCACCCTTATCAGAGTTAACCCGAAAGGGTACACCTTATGTGTGGTCAGATGAAAGAGATCATGCATTCCAAGAGTTGAAGGAGAGATTGATTTCTGCACCTATTCTGACTCTACCATCTGGTGCTGAGGGATTTATTGTTTATAGTGATTAGTGATGTAAATGAACTGAGTCGTTCATGAACTATTCGAGGCTCAATTCGGTAAGAGCTCGTTTGAGTTCGATTCATTTATTAAATGAACCAAATCCGAACCTCAATTTTAGGCTCGTTTGATAAATGAGCCGAACCTGAGCATAATAGTATTCGGCTCGACTAGGCTCGCGAACCTAGAATATATGTACAAAATTAAGATTTTATGTACAAATTTAAACATAAATGAATTTATGTGTGTAAATATATATTTGTATAGAATAAAATTCTCAAAATTTGTGAATATATAAACTTCTATAGATTTGTTTCTTATAATTAAGTATGTACTTATTTATTTGCAGTCTAGACCCTTATGCATGCATAAATAGGTGTTAATTTTCACTCGTTAAGGTTTGTGAACACGTTCGAGTTTGAGTCAAACCTAGAAGAGTTCGGCTCGAGCTCGGCTCATCAAATTTTCACTGAGTTTGAGTTTGAATTTGAGTTCACTAAAGTCTTAGCAAACTGAACCCGAACATTTTAAAGTTTGGCTCAATTCGGTTCGTTTGTAGCCCTAATAGTGATGTATCTCATCAAGGTTAGGATGCATTTTGATGCAAGGTAATAAAGTAATGGCTTATGCTTCTCGGTAGTTGAAACCACACAAGAATAATTATCCTACCCATGATTTGGAATTGGCAGCCATCGAATTTGTGTTGAAAATATGGCGGCACTATCTTTATGGAGTTAATTGTGATATCTTCACTGACCATCAAAGTTTGAAATATTTATTCTCTCAAAAGGAGCTAAATTTACATCAATGATGATGGTTAGAGCTTATTAAAGATTATGATCTGACAATTCAATATCATCCTGGAAAAGCTAATGTGGTAGCAGATGCATTGAGCCATAAATCTTCCATGTTAGCTGATTTCTCGGTTTAACTAGTTTTATATGAATTGGTGAAACAAAAGCAAGCTGATGATCCTTATCTTTAGAAGTTAATGGAAGAACCCAAGGAAGATTTTGTATTTGATCGGGAAGTTCTTAGATTCTATGGGAGAATCTGTGTGCCTAAAATTTCAGAAATTCGGCAGCAAATCTTATCTGAAGTGCATAAGTCCAGGTTTTCTATTCATCCAGGCACTACTAAGATATATCATGATTTGAAATAAGTTTATTGGTGGCCAGGTATGAAACGAGACGTGGCAAAATTTGTATCTCATTGCCTTAAATGTCAGCAAATTAAGGCAGAGCATCAGTGACCCATAGGTTTACTACAACCCTTTCCAGTGCCTGAATGGAAGTGGGAACATGTTACTATGAATTTCGTAGCAAGATTACCTACTTCAGTGAGAGGTAATAATTTTATTTGGGTAGTTGTTGATAGATTGACCAAGATTGCTCATTTTCTCACAGTAAAGACCACGTTTTCAATGGAACAACTCGCAAAGTTATATATTCAAGAGATTATCCGACTCCATGGAACTCCAGTATCTATCATTTCTGACCGATATCCACGTTTTATTTCCAAATTTTAAAAGAGTCTACAATGAGCTATGGGTACTGAACTTCGATTCAACACAGTTTTCATTTGTAGACAGATGGCCAGTCAGAAAGAATAATTCAAATCTTAGAAGATATGCTCAGAGCTTGTATTTTGGATTTTCAGGGGAATTGGGAGAACCATTTTCCTCCAGTAGAGTTTGCCTATAATAATAGTTACCAATCTAGTATTGGCATAACACCGTTTGAGGCATTATATGGAAGAAAATGTCGATCACCTGTATGTTGGACCGAAGTTGGAAAAAGACAACTTCTCGGACCTGAAATTGTTCAATTGACCACAGAAAAGATCCAGATGAACCCAAAGGGGTTGGCCGAGTTGGTCATTGTCTGGGACATAGGTGTTTGCTCCTCCTCTAGGTCTCAGGATCGAAACCTCTTGGAGACATCCTCTCCTTTGGGCCAGCCGCACAGAGCGAAGCTCTGGATATAAGCGGGGCCCCCAGTAGCTGGCGCTGGGATTGGTTCCCTCAGGACTAGTTGTGGTGCGCGTAAGTTGGCCCGGACACCTGAGTTATCAAAAAAAAAAAGATCCAGATTATTCGGGAAAGACTACGAATAGCTCAAAGCAGGCAGAGGAGTTATGCAGATATTCAATGCAGACCACTAGAATTTCAAGTTAGAGATCAAGTATTCCTTAGGGTATCGCCCATGAAAGGTATTGTTCGATTCAAAAAAGAGTAAAGCTAAACCCTAGGTATATCAGACCCTATGTGGTTATTTCTAAAGTTGGGGAAGTTAGCTACCAACTTGATTTACCACCAGAACTAGATTTCATTCATAATGTTTTCATATATCTATGCTACGAAAATATTTGATAGATCCCACCAGAGACATTCTTTCAAGTATACCTATTCAGATGCGAGCTGATCTAACCTATGATGAGCGATCATTTCAAATCATAGACTGGAAGGACAAGATACTTCAAAACAAATCAATTCCACTGGTAAAAGTTTGGTGGGATAATCAGAGAGGATGCGAAGCTATATGATAAGAATAATCGCAAATTTGAGCTTCATATCCAGAATTATTTCCCACTCCAGGTAATTTCAAATTTTAAGGACAAACTTTTTGAAAGTTAGGGAAATTGTAACACCGCGTTATTTTCAGTAATTCTTATAATTAATATAATTCGAATTATGGATAATAAATTTTATTAGGGGTCTTAAGTAATAAGATTAAGCTATAGGAAATTATGTTAAGCTTAATTAATTAAATGGAAATTTTCTGTGAAGTTTAGAAATTTTCGAAAGTAAGAAGAAAATATTAAAAATGAAATGGTAAATAAAAGGATTATCGAATATGATATAAAATACGAAATTCGATTTAGGAATTACCGTAGTTACGACGTACCTTCCCGCATCATGGCGTAACTCAAAATTTAATTCATTTCTTATTATAATTCCATTATTATCCTAAGTATAATAAAACTAATAACAAAAAATTAAAAGAAAACAAATTAGAAAAAAACAAAGTTCAAGATAAGAAACACTCCAGGAGGTTACGAGAGGAGGTAGAAGAAGAAAATAGGAAATCAAGGCCAGGAATCCGATGCCCCGATGCGCGAACCGTTTACCGCATTAGGGTAAGATCACTGTTGCGGTTCTTATGATATATAAATCGAATACCAAAACTTAGAAATTATTCACGAATCGGGAATTTTAAAATTCTAATAGATTTCCGAATCGAGTAATTCTAAGACATTTTTAATGAAATTCAAAGTGTTTATAGGTAGATTTCTTGTTGTATAGGTCAATACGACCTTTGGAAACTCGGGAAAACATGTTTTGGGGGTTGAATTTAGATTTACAAACAGTCGACTGTTCTTCAGACCAGATTGAGCACCAGCATATTGGCCGGCTCACCGGCCCCCTACCGGTTAGGCCAAAATGCAATGCAAAGTCTTCTGTTCAACAAATGCAAGGACCGGTATACCACCCGGTATACCGTCCGGTCTTCCGGTGAGGTACCGGTCCGGAAAACCTTGACCAATACGTCGGAAAACTTCGGGGTAATGCAAGGAAAACCTAATTAAGCATAACCCGAGGCTTACAAAATGTAATTAAAGAATTTAGAGTTAGAAATTAATTAATAAACGTGAAGAAAGTCATTTATTTTCATTAAAAAGTAATTATATTCCTATTAATTTATTTTCAGGACATATCACTGTCAAGTACGACTGAGATGAGTGACTTGCACTTTAAAATCAGGATTTTCTGGTACGTTTTCTAAATTATCCTTATTTTTCGTGGGATTTATTTATTTAAATGTTTTAAAAGTATTCCATGGACATGAAATTATTTATGAACCTATGTGTGGCCAAATCATGTTATGTAGAGCGGTCCCATGCCTGAGGGAGATCTAACATATGGCCATTCACTAGGGGGTATAATTGACTAGCGTGCAGGACTCTTTCAGCAAGGGGGTATAGTCGACTAGCGTATCGCTATATAAATCATGGGATTATGCATCAAACATATATCTATCCACTGGGGATGCCCATCATATTTATGATCAGTTTTGTACGATAAGACCAGTCCTAGTATAAGTTATGATATGGTAGGACCAGTCCTGTTTGGCCTATATATGACAGAAAATAAAGAAGAGAATTTTAGAAATCAATTTTAGAAATAAAACAAGTTTAAAGAAAAATAACCTGAATATTTGTACTGCTATGGTTTCAGACTTTAAATAAAGTTACAGTTTATTACCGTCCATGTCATGTTTATTTTATGATTCAGATTCATTGCCGGTTCAGATTATATTATGTTTCCAGTACGATATTCACGGTTCAGCTTACAGTTGTTTCAGCTTCGATTTCTTATTTATAAGGTTATATCATGTTATTTCAAAGTTAATGCATAGATTTCTATTCATGTTCATATCTATGGCAAAACTTAAATTATTGTGTACGTCATCCATATGAGCTTTAGCTTACGTTTTATAATTATTATTTTCCAGGTTAGGAGGGGAGCAGTATCCCCAACCAATAGTGTTCTATCAGTTAGAGGACTAGAACTCATGTAAGTATTTAGTGGTTTGTTTATGAAGATGCTCTGAGACATTTTCAGTAATACTTTTGGGTCTGTAATATATTGGAGACTTGTTTAGTTATGTAGAACAGATGTGTTTGTAATATATTTCAGTTATGTTTGTAATTTTCAATGAAATGAAATAATATGTGGAAATAGAAAGAAATCAGAAAATTTTATTTAAAGGCCTTAGATAATTATGTAGATTACCTGGCATCTTCCATGTTGATCTTAGAGGATGGGCCAGGGTTGTGACATAGATCCTTTATCTCGACATACTTCTGGAGATGAATTTTGAGAAATACCAATGACATCATCCCATGTAATAATCATATCATCCACATAAAGCAAAAGGTGAATGGTTTTATGAGTAGTCCTGCGAATAAATAGAGATGAATCATATGTGCTAGGGGTGAAACCAAAATCACCAACAATAGAACTGAAACCAAACCCGAGGTGTTTGTTTTAGACCATAGAGAGCCCGATGTAATTTACCGACTTTATAAGAATCATGAGAATAACTAAGAGGAGGATGCATATAGACCTCCTCAGTAAGTTCACCATGTAGAAAGGCACACTTGACATCCATTTGAAATAAATCCCAACATTGAATGGCAGCAATTGCAATTAAGCTATGGACTGAAGTAAAACATGCAACCAGGGCAAATGTCTCCTCATAGTCAATCACGTACTCTTAGGTATACCCTTTAGCAACAAAACGAGCATTGTGTCGATTAATAGACCCACTAGAGTGAGTTTTGATTTTGTAAACCCACTTGCACCCCATAGCCTGTTTGCCTTATGGAAAATCCACTAGATCCCAGGTGTGAGTGTTTTCGAGTGCCCATAGTTCATCATTCATTTCTTTCTTCCAAACAGGGTTAGAGCTAACTTCACGGTAAGATTGAGGCTTATGATGAGAAAGAATAGTAGAAAACACAACAAAATCACAAAGATGAATAGAAGGAGTTTTTACCTGGTCACTTCGTCGAGGGGGGAGATTAGGAGCTATTGGAGGGGATCCATCGGAAGAGTCAATTATCTCAGAAGAGGGCAAGGTGGAGAACTCATGTGAGCTATCTATACTCATGGCATGTGAAGATGGCATATCTTAGGAAGATATAGGATGTGTTGGTGAATATGTTTATTCAAGATTGTGATCAATAATGTCAGAAAAAGATCTGTAAAAGGTTTAGTGAACAGGAGTGGAGTGTTATCATGTGGTAAGTGAAATTTGGACATGGAGGACAACATCTTGTATTTCCAGAAAACAACATGATGGGACATACGAAGACGTTTGGAGTAAGGATCCCAACATCTATAGCCTTTGTATTCAATACCATATGTAACATCCCAAACCAAACACCTTAATAAATAATGCAAAATAAAAACTTTGTTTTCTTTCAATAGAAACAACCACAAACTTAACCATAATATATGCCCAAAAGACAACTAAATCACATGCAACTGAAGTAAAACCTCAAAGTGTAATCTAACCAAGTTAATATGAAGTCAAAGGTATAGTCTACAAGTACTCTAAAGAACAAGTCTAAACATCAAACATCTAGACAAATATACTGAAAACCCGAGATAGAATAACAGCCTTACTACATCACCACTTCTCTCCAAGGACCCTGATAAGAATACCATGCAAGTCATCCATGCCTCGTAGTGGACCGCTAACCCCACTATATGTTTTCCAAGCAAACACAAGGAAACCAAAGTGTGAGATATAACATCTCAACTTCCAAAACAACAAGGTTTTCTTTGATAACAAATCATTTGACCGAAGCCTAACTTTCAAGCTCTTTACAAAATGAGTTTTGGCCAAAGCCCACCTTTGAAATCTCATTGGACAAAGCCCATATTAAAAAATGTTTTTGGCCAAAGCCCACCTTTAATAGAAATGTCCAAAGCCCACCTTTAATAGAAATGGCCGAAGCCCACCTTTAATAGAAATGTCCAAAGCCCACCTTTAATAGGATTACGGTGTCCCCCACACCTCTTGGCATCTAGCCGAAATGCCCATAGGCCACCTTTATAAATATGCCCGAAGGCCACCTTTAAGAATATGCCCAAAGGCCACGTTTAAGAATATACCCAAAGGCCACCTTTAATAATTGAATTGAAACAATGTACTATTGAAATAAAATACCTCTTACACTCACCTTTGCCTCTTAAGAGGAAATCACCTTTTACTTTTCAATGCTCCTCTATTTGCCAATTCCGTTCCTGAAAACAATATTACAAAGTCAATATGATGAACAAGATTAAATGATGACATAAAGAACAAAAATTACACTACATAACCCTTAATCCATAAGTTCCATCCACACTTATGTATGCAAATACGTTCATTCCGTCAAGTGAAACCAATATCCCTAACCATGTGATTCAATCGAATATATTCTTCTTTCAACAATACTTGCATAATTCATGGATCTTACATTCACACTCATACTAAATTCTTGATTCAAAGTTCCTATTTATTTACACAATTTTAACGGTTCACTTAAACTCATGCAACCATGGATATAACACACCCTCAACATGCAAATCGAACCAAAATTATGAGACGAGCAATACTACGCAACTCATTGAATCTAAAATACCCAACAACACATATACCTAAATCCACAACTACACCAAAATCCATATGATTTTCAAGAGTTTATGAGATATACAACTACATATGCAAAACCATGCAAAATACATTAAAAGCCTTTCAATCCATGCCATTCTTTTAATAAAAATCCATGGATCTTTGCTCCAAGTAAAACATACACACATGGGTTCACGCAATAAAACCCAAACCAAAACATGGATTTAGAGGAAAGATTTTCAGAAAATTAAAAAGATTAAAATGGCTTACCATGCATAAGGTGTAGAACAAAGAGAACCCACCATCAATCTATCAAATCTTCTCCAAAGACTTGGATTTGCAACACCAATTGTTCCTCTCCCTCTCTTGATCTCTCTCTAGTGTTTAAGAGCCACCAAGGAAAGCCAAAATATGTTTACTTTAACCCTAATATGATTTAAGGTGCCTAGGAACCAATTAGAAAGCAAAACCCAAAAAAACCTTCATTAACCGCCTACTCAGTGATGCCTCGTCCAGACGAACATCACTCTCGTCTGGACCAACTCCCTCGTCCAGACGACCATCACCTTTGTCCGGATGAGATCTCAGCCTTGCAAAAAAAAACTCTCTGCCTTCCTCGTCCGAATGACCCCATGCCCTGGTCCAGACGAGCCATCAGCCCCTTCAAAATACAACCTTCTGCCTCTCTCGTCCGGACGAACCCAAGACCTGGTCTGGATGAGCACCCCAACAACCCTCCAAAATCACTCCCAAACACTTCCTCACATCCCAAACTCATTCTGAAACACTTCCCCAATTATTTAGACATCAAATTGACACTCCCATGCCAATCTAAGGTCTTCTCAAGTACACACAAGATTCTAGATTGACGCTTATATTAACACAATCCATCAACCTCATCTCCTCCAAGTGTTTAACTCTCACAACTTAATTAACAAAGGGTCTATGGTAATCAACTATGGCACCCACAACACTCAATACACTAAATCAAAAGGATGAACTTACATACTCATAAAGGTGAACATACACATACTATGTTATGCAAAACAATGTATTACATTTCTTTAAAACGATAAATGTAAAACCCCTTTATCCTTTTAAAAAGCATGCAATTTGACTTAGTAAACCATGTGACCATATTCCAAAAATAAATTCTTTTTATTAGAAATAGAAAATGGGTATTACAACTCACCCCTTAAGAGATTTTGTCCTCAAAATCAGAAATGTACATAAAAATAACTTTTAATAATCCTTCCACCATTCCACAATGTTATGATTTAGTACAAGGCTCTCACTCGTGAAACTATCTTAGGATATGACTTTCTTCCTTGCAACCCAAAAATCCACATCAGACTCTTACCACACTACCAATTCTTCCATCAAACCTAGTAGATCAAACTTAATTATATTGAATGATATGCTCACAAACCTATGGAGCATTAAAATGAGAAACATCAATGGAATCCAAACCTCCCCACCAATCAAACCAAATCTATATGAAATTTCCTTTTAACCGAAGCACAACTTTATAAGGCCCAAACCAACTAGGTACAAATTTCTCTCTTTTTTTATGAAACAAACTTGCCATACCACCGAGTCACCACAAGAAGACTAAGTTTCCAATCTCAAATTCCAACCTCACCACGACTATTATTTGCATAACATCTTTATAAATTCTAAGATAACCCCAACACTCTTCTAAACAAGCTTGACAACCATGGAATTACTTGACTCAACCTCAAGTTCACTTTTGCCTCATATCAACATTGTTCTAACAACTAGGAGTTATACACTTCCCATTATACAATTTTTCAAAAGAAACTACCTTGAAATCCCATCGATAATTGATATGGTACACAACTCACTCAAATAGACAAAATTATCTTAAACATTCCGAACAACAATTCTATGCAGTCTCACAGAAAATCCTCCAATATCCGAATAACCTTCTCAAATAGACCATTAGTCTATAGTTGTAATGCATACTAAACTTCAAAGTTGCATATAAAACTTATAACACATTCATCCAAAAATTTCAATACAAATTTAGGATTACATTTCCCAATGAAATACACGAGTACCACAATGCATATGCATACCTTTCCATCATGCAACAAAACAATCTGAATTACCCGAAGCTTCCTTAGAAGAAAATGTGAATATTCTTCTAAATCGTCCACGACAACTCAATCAAAATCAAGGTTGTCCATAGACTTCGGTGAAACAGGCCACAAATATCCTAGGATATAAGCTTCCAATCCCAACTAAGAATTTAGACTTTTTAACATTACTCTCCAGATTTCAACTCTCTAAGCTCAAATCTCTAGACATATAAAACACTTAACCACAACTTCAATTCTCTCCCTTTTAGGGTTAACACCACTCAACACAAACATACTAGCCTCAATATCAAGAATTCATCATCTTGATTACAAAATCAAACTCAACACTAAAAAGGAAACTAGTAACTTCTTTTTTAATACACATCCCAACTAGGACCCTCTTTGCTTGCTTAAAGAACCACAGTCTCACGCTGAGTCTAACTAGTAAAACATCACTCTTACTACAAACAACTCGACATCCATTTTCCTCAACTTTGAAAGTTTTTCCAACTCACATTTAAAACAACCAATATTAGTTACCACCAACTTTTCTATTCATAAAATCACTATTAATCACCAAAACAATAGTCCCTCTCAACATTTTCTCAATACTGGTATAGACATCAATCTTTCCTTTTAACCTCCTAAAATCACTCTCAAAATTTTTAATAACTCGAATCTCACACCACTTGCTCAATCCATACATAAATGTGGCTTTAACCAAAATAATCTCAACAATTCTCCAATAGCAATCTGCCGACTCAAGAAAATACCATCGAAAACATAAATCAACTTTTTGCAAATTACAACCATTTCAATTTATTCCTCAGACCCACACCAATTCTTCTCACTAGAGATATCATAACTCAAAAGTACCATTCAACACTACCCGAGATTACACTTGACAATAACCACCACAACTTCTTTTCTCTCAATTTTTGAATAATAAATTCTCAAGTATTGCTCATACTTTTCCCAAAATCAAAATTACACCAAGGTTTCTCATCAAAAACACAATTCCAAAAGAATATAAGCAATTCAGAAAAACTCTGCTCATCACAACTCTCTCACCACCAAGACATTCTCAAGACATCTCTCACATTTCATTCTCGATATTAACATAGATGAGGGAAAAAATCAATTATCACCACTATAGAATTCTTATAATCGCCATAACTTTTAAATTCGAACTTATCCCAATTTACCACAAGACTTCCTTCCCAAACATTCTACTACCACCACAAGTTATGGTCCGATGTAACATTGAACTCAATAGCATCTTATAGATTTCATCAACATCCTGATTATAACACTACTATACATAACACAGACCACACATTTTGATTACACCCTTTTCATGCTTAGACAATTATACACCCAGGTTTACATTCAATTCATTACTTTCTGTTTATCTTTAGCATTCAACATTTCCTATTCTCACACATTACTCCCAACATGGTTCACACACATGCATTCGACTACATGCTCAATTAATAAGAACTCATGATACCCACACCAAAACAAATCACTCGATGGCCTTATTGAATTTAAAGTCACCTTAAACAAATTTCTGTGCTAACAATGGATTTTCTACCATATGCCTAACTACAAACTTAGCATTATTATTCATGAGTTTCTATTTCATACCAAATCCGACTCAAAATCACTAACTTATTTAGCATGACATGCATACTTTCTTGCAATCACAAAAATATCATTGTGATGGATACATGAATAATGTAACACCTTTTCATGTATAAATTGCCGCATTAATAAAAATATACCTGTTACACTTCTGACTGCACCACTTATCACAATACCCGCAATTACTGTTGGAAATCGACTCTGTTGTTGTAAATATTGAGCCACTTTGTGTCCAAACTCGTTGCACTTGAACATTTGAAACCTTGAGTCTTCTTAGCACACATTCTCATCCATAACATGGAACTACACAACTAAAATATATAATGGAACACGTCCGTTCAATGTCATTCTATGATCGTCAAACACGTAGTTATGCTCCCTCTTATAGCCATACGGGATAATTATACGATGTGCATAACAACAAACATGTCAAACTTGATACTTAAGTCTGGATTGCAAATTAAATTAAATTTGAAATTTATGACTGCTGATGAAGTGGTTTCCTGGCCCTTCCATTCCACAGCTCTGCGATGTCCTGCAAAGAATATCTTGACATCGATGGGGCACCGGCCAAATAGCCTCCGATGCCTAAGTCAGTGACCCGTTATCTCAAATGGGGGAGAGAAGTAAGTAAAGTGCAAAGGATTGTTTTTGTACATTTTAATGACACCTCCATCCGTCTTATGTACTCTTCATATATTTTGAAAAGAATCCCAAGAATCAATCACCTTTCCTTATCTCCCTTGCATGCTCCCACTTATTTAAGAAAGCTTACATATCTCTTCTTATTCTCACGGAACGGAAGGATATTCTCTGGATTTGTAGCAGAGTTACATAATTCAAATGTGTGACAAGGCGGGAACTCCTCCACGGGATCCCTTCGAGTTGGTCAACTACATATCCTTGCCGTAGAAAGTCTGAGCTCGGTCGCAATCGAGCTCATTAGGCCAAGGTCAGGTCATCCTAGAGGCTGTGAAGTGCTCATTGAGACCAGCTCAGCACATAATATGCACTGAGTTGGGCTCGTGCTTAAGAATACTTACCAGCTACTCCCATGTTCCCTTGGGATGAGAGGAGCTCTTTGTACGGGGACACATTTGCACTTCCGTCCAGTAACCACCATTCTTAGAGTGTGTGCAGTATTAAATGAAAAGGCCAAGAGTCATATCATGGCCATGTGTCCACTCCCCTAGCCGTTTGTTTTTTGAAAGTTTTTACAGTGTGGATGATGAGGAAAGTTCAAATTTCGAGGCATCCAAATATCATACCGCTTCATGCAAAGAGCCACTCGCCAGTTGTATCTTCCCTGACATTGCTCAACTTTCCTCCCAGAACTTGCTAGATAACTCCTTTCTTCTTTCTTTTAGGTACAACATCTTCTTGTCTCTTATCCTTCCTTAACATTCTGTTTCTTTTTTTCACTATGTCTGAGTCCAACCCTGTGAGACCGGAGCCCACTATCGACCATATAGGGACATGAGAGGACACGGAGGAGGAAAAAGAGGCCTTAATGGGACGAGATACAAGGGTTTTAATAATATCTCAAAATTAGCCCCACCCCAGACCTAAGCTTCACTATTCTGCCACCTCTCATACCTCTATTATAGAACCCCCTAACTTGCTTATCATTCACCATATATTCCAGATTCCTGATGCTATCTGTCTTAGGGCCCCTAACTCTGATTAGAGAGCCTTCGATTGTTCCCCTAATGAGATATGCATCTACTAGGATGCCTTGGAAGTCGGTCTACGCTTTCCCCTTCCTAGCATTGTTAGACAGGTATTGTCCAGATTTGGGCTGGCCCCAAGCTAACTGGCCCCGAACTGGTATATGCTTCTCATTGGTTGTGCAGTTTTGTGGCTGGCCATGTCAGATGGTCATACCCCCTTAGGGATATCGACGTTCTGTCACTTGTTCATGATTAAAGAAGTTCCACACACCGAGGGATGGTGGTATTTCTGCAAGAGGCCATATGTTCCCTCTTTAATGGGCAAATTTCCCTCTTCCGTAAAGGAGTGGAAGGATAAATGTTTTTTCGTTAGTGGTCCTGGATGGGAATTCCCTTGCTAGGATGACAGACACACACCCCGAGCTTAGAGAAAATGGGGAATTCCTTCTGTGCAGTATGAATAGTCGGTATATACACATTTTTTATTACTATGTATTTTCAAAGTTTAGAACTATTTGGGGCACCTCCTGATCTCATATCCTTTGCTCAGGCCGGCTAAAGGTACAAATTTCAGACGAGGAGGGAGTTGAGATCACGTGTGCTGAAGATTATGGTATCTACAATAAAGGTCATCTCATCACATCGGATAGCCTTGTAACCTACCTTTTTGGGTCAGAGGTTGGAAGTGAGACCCTAACCTTGGAGAGAGGTATTCGTGCTTTGCACTTGTTTGAGTTGCCACATACTCACCTCGTATTGTTTGTTTGTTGGTATTGTAGAAGAAGCAGAAGCAGAGATGGATCCACCCAAGTTGAACAAGGAAGCTCTAAGAAGGCTTCAAGCTGAAAGGGGTAGCCTCACTTTGGGGCGAGTTGTTGAGAAGAATAAGAGGTCTAGAGAGGGGAACACCAGAGATCCCTCTATCTCCCATGGAACCTGCCCTGTGATTCTGCCGGTCTCCTCTTCCCTTCCTCTTCCCTTAAGATCCGAGAAATGTGGGGCAAAGAAGCCCGATGAGGAGGTGAGGTTGTATCTCCCTACTAATATTCAGCTGAAGAAACAAC
>NMUG010002979.1:0-15314 GCA_002855965.1 Monotropa hypopitys
GCTGGGCCGATGGGCTGGTCCGGCCTGAGGGGTTCGGATTGGGCTGTTCCGGACAGCCGTGGGCTGGGCTCTTTTGGACCCTTTGGCTGATTTTAACCCCATAATTCCAAACATATATTTTATTTTTAGCCTTGAAAATTCTAAATAGATTTAATAAACTTATTATATTTTGATTATTTGGGTCGGGGCCTCACAGTCGGAGGGTCTCGTCCGGTCGCTTTCTGTGACTGATCAGAGAGTCGACCTCTTTTTTCTGCTTGCCGCTAGTCACGAAGCGGGCAAGGAAGGTCCTCTCCAGGTCTCTGAAGGTCTGGATGGACCGAGTGGGGAGCTTGTTGAACCAAAGCGAGCCCTGGGTGCCGAGGTTCGTGGGTAAGACCTTGCACAGGACAACGTCGCTCGAAGAGTAGAGCGCCATGATCTGTCGGTAGTAGATGAGGTGGGTGTAGGCGTCGGTCTTTGGATCATACCTGGTGAATTTCGGCAAGCTGAAGCCAGGAAGAAGGATGGCCGATTCGATGGTCCGGGAGAAAGGATAAAGGCTGAGCTGCTCCAGGCGAGCATCGACAGTTTGAAGGGCTTGCCCGGAGGGGTAGTCGGCATGGTGGTCCCTTCGGTGGTGCCGATGCTCCCTACGGTCATCGTCAGAGACCGAAAAGTGATGTCGGTGCCTTTCCTCCCGGTCATGATGGTGCTTCTCCCTCTGTCGGCCGGAGTCCTCTGTGTCCGTCCAGAAGTCCTACAGGTCGTGGGGGCGGACTTCAATGAACTCTCCACCTTCGTATATGTAGAGAGGGACAGACTCAGGATGCTTGGGGCGCCTATCGTTTCCCTATGAGTGGTCTGGCCGACGATCATGTCCTTCGGCCACTCCCTTTCCTTTGCGCTCCCTGTCTTCCTTCGATCTGCGCTGGCGCCTGCGTTGTCCTGAGGATCGTGAAGCTGAGTCCTGGGCGCCGGCCATCCGAGTCACCTGGTCCCGAAGATGGGCGATCTCTGCGTCTCTCTCCTTCAGCATCCGATCCATGGCCGCAGCATAGGCCGACCCAAGCTCCGGGGTAAGGCCTGACGGAGAGGCGAAGAGCCCCAGTAAGACATGCTGAGGAGGAGCAGGAGCAGGTCCGATGGGGAGAGTAGGGTCCTAGGCCACCGGTGTGTTGTTTCCGTCATCCATGGGGAATAGCTCAACAGAGGGGCAGACAACTGGTTTCCACTAAGACTCGGGCTAGCTGGTCCCACTGTGAACGCCAATTGTGGTAGCCGGTTTCCGCCGAACGAGAGCTTCGGTAGCTAGTCCTCCGGAGACGGTGGTCGGGTGTCGGCCGATGGCTCTAGTGGTCCCTGCAAATAAGTAAAGGGATCCTCCTGCTTGGCTCCTGTAAAACAAGGGTTAGTGCCCGCCGGTCGGTTTTGACCAACGGGGCCTCCGATGCTTAAGTTAGTAACAGTTTGAGGAGAGGTAAAGCAAACGAGAGGAGGCCGAACGGTAGCGGTCGGAGATCAAAAGTCTGGATTAATCGCCCGATCCCGTGAACAGTACCCACGGGTGGTATTTATAGAGAAATATTGACTTGGGCTCAAGAATATTGAGTGGGCCGTACGTCGAGGGCCAAGTAGTGGGCCTGGACGGTTGGTGGACCGGGTTAGGTCGTATGGATGGGGCATCGTACTAGATCCCCCACGACAATGACAGGAGGGTGACCCTCCGGATGATCCAGTCTGCTCGGGAGTCGGTCGCGAGGTGGCGAAGGATATCGCCGAAGGGGAAGCTGTCCGGATGATGGCGGTCGGCCAGGGTGAGGACCCTCCGGTCCGGACAGACTGGAGTGCCGAAGCTCAGGTGATAAGTTTTATATTAGACTTTTCTCCTGGGGCATAGGTCCGGTCACCACAATTTGGATCGTTCTTTCTGATTGGCCATCGGTTTGGGGATGAAAGGCGGTGTTGAAGTTCAACATCGTTCCCATTGCTTTTTATAGAAACTTCCAAAATCTGGATACAAATCAGGGGTCTCTATCTGAGGTGATCGAAATTGGCATCCCGTGTAGTCAAATGATCTCTCACAGATAAGTGGCTGCCATTTGGTGTATTGAGTATGTGTTCTTGATTGGAATGAAATGTGCTAATTTGGTCAAGTGATCCACTATGACCCATATTACGTTGTTGCCTTTTACGGTTCGAGAAAACCCTACGACGTAATCCATCGTGATCTCTTCCTATTTCCATTTTGAGATTGGTAGAGGTTGGAGTAGTCCAGTTGGCTTTTGCCATACTGCTTTGATTTGTTGATATTCGAGGTATCAGTCGATGTAATCGGCTATGTCACGCTTCATACCCATCCACTAGTTTGATCTCTTGAGGTCTTGGTACATCTTTGATCTTCCGGGGTGAATTGCAAACTTTGACTTGTGCTTTTCATCCATGATTCTCTGCTTGATTTCTTCTAGGTTGGGTACGCATATTCGGTTTCAAAAACTTGCTTTTTGGTTGGTTTTTTGGTGCTTTATTTGATTTTCTACAACTTTGGGTTGTTTGCCTGGAGGATCTTGATTTTGTCTATGATAGAGGGCTCAACAATGATTGTTGCGAGATACACTAAGTAGGAATGGTCTTCTTTTCGGCTGAGGCATTGGCTACCACGTTACTTTTCCTGGATGGTACTGAATGTTGAGGTCGTAGTCTTTCATAAGCTCGAGCCACCATTGTTGCCTTAGATTTAGTTCATTCTGTGTGAAAACGTACTTCAAGCTTTTGTGGTCGATGAAGACGTCATAAGTAACTCCGTAAAGGTAGTGGCATAATATCTTGAGTGCGAAGATTACTGCCACAAGCTCTAAGTCGTGTATCGAGTAATTCTTCTCATGAGGCTTTAGTTGTAGTGAGGTATAAGTGATTACCTTTTCGAACTGCATGAGGGCGCATCCTAATACTTTGTGTGAAGCATCATTGTAAATGGAAAATCCTTATTCTCCATTGGGCAGTGTTAGCACAGGTGCAGTTGTGAGCCTTTTCTTCAATTCTCGAAAGTATCCTTATCTTTCTTCTATCCATGTGAATGGTTCTCCTTTGCATGTAAGCTGCGTCATGGGTACGGCGATCTTTGAAATGTTTTGGATGAATCGGCGATAATAATCGGCAAGTCCTAGAAAGCTCCGAACTTCCGTTATTGATATAGGTGCGGGCCAAGTTAAGATTGATTCTATCTTCTTTGGGTCTACTGAGATGTCGTGCTCGTTGATAATGTGCCCAAGAAAATGGACACTCTTCAGCCAGAATTCGCATTTGCTAAATTTTGCGTACAGTTGTTTCTATTTCAGAGTTCGTAGAATAATAGACACGTGCTCTGCATGTTGCTCTTCATTCTTGGAGTAGATGAGGATGTCTTCGATAAACACGATCATGAAATCATCAAGGTAGTTGGCGAAAATACGGTTTATTAGATCCATGAATGTTGTTGGGGCATTGGTTACTCCAAAGGGCATGACTAGAAATTCGTAATGGCCATAACGAGTGCAGAAGGCAGTCTTTTTAACATCTTCAGTTTTGACTTTGAATTGGTGATATCCTAAGTGAATGTCAATTTTTGAAAATACTCGAGCTCCGTGCAGTTGGTCGAAGAGATCGTCGATTTGAGGCAGTGGGTATTTGTTCTTGATGGTAACTTTGTTCAACTCCTGATAGTCGATGCATAGGTGCATAGTTCCATCCTTCTTTTTAACGAACAGTATTGGTGCTCCCCATAGTGATGAGCTAGGTCGGATGAAACTCTTCTTGATCAATTCTTATAGTTGGGTCTTTAATTCCTTCAATTCTTCTGGTGCCATGCGATAAGGGGTTTTAGAAATTGGTTGCGTTCCTGGCATGAGATCGATGGAAAATTCTATCTCTCGGTCAACGGGCATGCCTGACAGATCTTCCGGAAATACTTCGGGATAGTCACGTACCATTGGGATGTCCTCCTTTGAAGTGCTATTGGATTCAGTTGAAGTAAAGTTGGCATCCTTTCTGTAGAAGATGATGGCTTTGGCAATGGATACAAAGCAAGGAGGCGAGACAACTCCTTCTCCCTTGAGTTTACACTCCCCGCCTTTAGATTCAACAAAGGTGATAGACTTTCCAGCACAGTCAATCTTGGCATTGGACTTGGACAGCTAGCGTCGAAGTGTGCCATATTTAGAGGGATAAGATCAATGGATGACAAGGCTCCATTCATGGAGGTCTCACAATCCCTAAGGATCGTAGAACATAGAATGCCTTTACTCATAGGTTGGGCTACGAATAGATCATATCCTAAGGGTTCGGGCTTCTTGGAAATTTTCTCCGAGTGCGATCTTAAAATAAATGAGTGTGTGGATCCAGAATCGAATAAGGCATAAGTAGGAATATTGCAGATGAGGATTCTACCTGCTACGACTCCTTCTTCGTTGCAGGGATCTCCATGGACGAGTGCCAAAACTCTCCCTTGCCTGGTTGTTGTTGCGATTTCCTTGGTTATTGAAGTTGTTTCTGGGGGCTCCAACGGCCATGGTGTTTGCTCCAGTTAGCTTCATGCATTCTCGCTTGTAGTGCCCACTTTGACCGCAGCCAAAACAAGTGTTCAAAGTTGCTCGGCATTCTCTTGAGTGCATCTTACCGCAAGTCGGGCATGGGGGTGTTGGCTTTCGTTCTTCATTCCTTCTTACTTGGTTTCCTCCAAAGTTTGTCTCCTTGGGGTGACTAGCTCCTCCTTGATTCTGATTCTGCCTCTTTATTGCTTGGTAACGTCAGATCTCGTCCATGTCTTGCTCTACTAAGATTGCTCTATCTAGTACATCAACATAAGATGGGAGTTTGAGAGGACGAATGACTCTTCGGATTTTGGGTTTTATCCTATCTTCAAAACGTCGGGCTTTAATCTCGTCAGTGGTTATGAGGTACTGGGCATACTCCACATGGTTGGTGAATTCCACTTTATACTCTAGCATAGTTGTTGCTCCTCTTTGCTTCAGATTTCAAACTCCATGCGCTTTGCATTCATCATCGTGCGAGGCATAAACTTCTCCTTGAAGACCTCCGATAATCTTCTCCAACACATTTCCGGCTCTGCAACACTCTCCAGGTTCCATCATCATTTGGCTTCACCCACTAATAAGTAAGACCCAATTTCTACTCTTTGATGATCTGAACATTGAAGAAGTCAGAAGTTCTTCTCCAATTCGGCAATCCATTCGCTGGCTCGAACGGGGTCCATACCTCTTTTAAATGTCAGGGGCTTCAACTTTAGGAATTCCTTAACTGTGGTTACGTTTGCCATTGGTTGGGCAGGGTGAATGACTTCCTTTTCGTGGATAGCTGGTGGCGTTTTGACTACCAATTCCTGATTCTGAAGTTGGTTGATGGCTTCCTGTTGGTCTTGGACCGTACCAACCAACATTCTCACCATTTGTCGTAGCTCGCTGATCTCATCACAATCTTGGCCATTCCTGTTAGCTCTCGTGTTCACCATTCTGCTTATGAAAAGATCTCATAGTTAGAAGTACGGAAAAGAGTAGGAAATTTCATAACATTATTAGCTAGGCCAAAATTTTAGGTGTGTCTGGGATACACATGACAAAAATGCACAAAATATTAATAGGACGCTAAGATGCTACTCGCTATCTGAGTCGCTAGGCCATTCGTAGTAGGGATAGATCCACTTTTGGCGGACTATATCTAAATCTAACTCGGTGTTTATATCGAAATCTTCATCGAAGTTGAGTGGGTCATCATCAAGTCCATCTCGTGGCTGTAGGTCTCAGCCAAGGTCTATGGGGTCTTCCTCCTCTTCTTCAGCCATGTCTTCATTTTGAGGATCCTCCACGTGCACTTGACCTTCGTCATTGTTGTTATCGTTGGCAAGGTTTATCATTATATTTCGAATTTCTTCGAAAGTCCACTGGCGAATCGATCTTCTTGCTATCTTGCATGCTTGCTCCCCTATCCTTAGTCGATAGTCGATCCTTGCATGTAGTTGGAGCTCTGATAGATCTAATCCTTGTGATGCAAGCTGAATTATGGTGTCGATAGCTATGTCGGCTGCAACAGTTTGAAGGTGTACTATGACTTTGTCTCCCGGAGGCATGATCTCGATAGAGCTATCACTAGAATACCCGCTATCGCTACTGGTGTAGGAATTGCTGCTATAGATAGCTATAAGATATACAAATATAAGCATACGTCTCCAAGATAAGTCAAAATTTCCCTCTTTCTAAGTGTGACCAGTGCGTGTCTTATTCCTATTTCTGGATTTTGTTTGGAATCTAATAACTCAAGCTATGATACCACTGTTTTTACGACCCAACCCTAAATGGGACATGACCAGCCAATGAGAAAGCACGCAAAGGCCTACTAACAATGAGTTAAGGGATTCTATCATAATAATATAAAAGATGCGTAAGTGTTGAACAAAAATTTAGTGTGTGCATAAGATTGATTACCCATAATACTTCTTGTTGATACAACTTCAAGAGGCTCATAATGGCCTTTACAATGGAATGAGAAATACATCAAAAGTGCAAAAAGTCTAATTCTCCAAGCTAATCCTCTTTGATACCTTAAAAGAGTTTTAGAAAACCCATAAGCATAAAACTAGAGTGAATCAAGATATGCCAAAGTTACTAGTTTCTATGGATAAACAATATAAGTTATCAAATTCTTTTTTCTTCCTTTTTCAACATAGTAAGGGAGTGGCTCATTAGCCCAATTCCTGTAATTGCTTGTGATTGATGAGCTATGGCCTTCACGAAACGTCCTTCGACACATAGCTTACTTTTTGTTTGCATATTTCCATTTTTCATTTTGGATTTACCGCATAATCTTATCATGTTCCTCTTCACAGTTCTAGTAGTTTAGGGAGAGACCCCAAATAGAGAGAGATGGCATGATATCACCCTTTGATCACCTTGTCATGATCCCACTCTTAATACCCCCACCTCGTCAGTTTCTGACCCCGCCCTCGGTGGTGAGCCACCGTGTCAATATTCATGCCGTTCAATCATAAAATATCTTTCCCGTTTTCCAATCTATGGTAGTAAGAGAGTGCAATGTTATTTTTTCCTTTTTAAAGAGACGAACATAATACAGTGAAATGCTCAATAGCATAAATCATACATTTGTAAATGTTAGCATGCTTTAAAACTGTACGAGTAACAAGAGCATATAGAGATTCATGTTTTTTTGGTATGATTTCCTTTGGGACTTCCTTTTAATCGCCTCAAATCTGTCAATATAATATAATAAAATCATTTCTAAGTTCTACTGGAATGTTAAGGTAATTTCCGAGCTGAGCTGCCGGACCAGACTTGGTCGGACAGCTCCTGGCCGACTGGCCGAGCTCTTGGCTAAAGGCCTGTTGTCTGAAGGACAGTGGCCGACTACTTTTAGTTTGAAAGTAGATTGTATTACTTTAAATTGGTCGAAAAGGAATTCTGGTAATCCAGAATGACTTCAAAGATCGTTGGCTGATCTGGTCGAAAGGTGAACTGGTCGGGTACAGACCAGATAATATTAATTATTAAACTAAGGGGCTTCTGGACCAAAGGGCCCTATTGTCGAGCTGCCAAAACAGTAAAGGGGGGTTTTACTGGAGGTATTTGTCGAGTAGCCGAGTAGAGGCTGTCGGCCTCATAGTGGGCCGAGCTGCAGAAGAAACAAAGGCATCTCTGGCAGTGCGGGAATTAAGTGATTCGGACTTTTGATTAGTCAAAATAGGTTGAAATGTTTGTCTAAGGGTTTTTGGGTATTTTCCCGCTCAGTCTGAAGCTCAATCGAGCACAAATGGCCAGAGCTTTAAAGGACGGACTGGTCTTCCTGTCAAACATCCAATAAGGTCTACTGCTGAACTTGGCAGTGTAGAAAACAGTACTTTGGTCATTTAGATTAGTCAAAAATATTAATAGAATGATTACAAGGCCTTAGGACTAATTGTTCGAGCAACTAGACATATAGCCGAGCTCAATGAGCTAAGATTTCAAAGAACGGTCAGTACCTTCTGTCGAGCACAAGTGCTCCGGCAAGTGAAAGATCGGCAATGCATTGAAAAGGGTTAGTGAAGTTCTGTGGTGGTCCAGGCATATGTGCCGAGCTGAGATGAGTTCAGTCGGAGGGTCTAAAGGATAGTCAGGACTTGTTTGGATAAGCGCATGTCTGTCGGGATAAAGGAAAGTTGCTGAGTTGTATTTAGTGCGGCCAAGCCCTTTGGTGGACTTGCCGAGCAGAAATAAGGATAATACATGATAAAATCAATCCGGATGACTATAAGGTACTTGATTTGAGCTCATGGTCCCCCAAATGGTTTTGTCGAGTTGTTTTCTGTCCGTAGGATGCTAGTCCGGGCAGTGGAGATCTCTTGGAATAGATACAAGGTGGTCCTGGGAGTTTAGAGGAGTTGTTGAGGAGTTCAAGGGTGATCAGACAAGTATTCTGGAGTCTAGTGAAGGCCTGCCGAACGACAACCTGTCCGGAGGATGACTTTATCTCATACTAGAAGCTTTGAATGTAAGGAGGATGAGTTTGGTGGAACTTGAATGCTGGGGTAATGGACTTCTTATATAGTAATCTAGAGGGTTATGTAGCATTTAATGACTTGGATTGATAGCTCCTTAATCCCGCTGAACTGCTTAGTGACCTGTCTAAGCCAGGTCAGGTCTACTGGTCAACGGAGCTCTGAACGTGTCAGTCTGAACCTGTGACTGAGTTGTCCCATCAGTCGGGCATCTTTGTCAGTCCAGATGGGACCTGATACTGCAGCTCGGCAGAGCTGCTGCCGTGCAGTCACTGAGGTCCGGATCTGGGCTAGGCCGGTCGGCCGAGTCCGAACCGAACCGGTCCGGTCCATTGACTTCCGGACGGGCTTTAGACTTGGTTTCCTAACTTTATTTTCTTATAGTTTAGCCCCCAAATAATTATTCTTTACTGATTTTAAACCTCAACTTCACTTTGATGCCTATTTAGCCTTAAATAAATTCCTAAAAATTCTATAAAATATATTAATTAATAAAACTTATTTTAGGCCTTAATTATTGGGTCAGGGCCTCACAGAGGCAAAACATCATTTGATCAATTATTTGGATGCCATAGGTTGGAAAAAGGTCCTTGAGATACCTACCACGGTTTACAAAAAGTTAGTACGCTACTTTTTTGTAATCTTCATGTGGAATGCGATGCTTTTTCCTATGTTCTCAAGTCGTATGTTAAAGGGAAATTCATCGAGTTAGACGTCGTCATAATGGCCGAAATCTTGGGTTATGAAAATGATGTAGGACAACTACTACACCTCAGCCATACAGCCGAGCTCAACCCCAAACTGGGCCCCAACCATGCCTCAGACACCAACAATAACCCTCTTCAGCCAGCCGCACACCCCACACCATATGCCGAGCTACCTACCCGCACACCAGATGCCGAGCTGCCAACATCGTTGCACTGCTCTCAAGGACTGCAGCCTAGTATGGCTAGTCCAACTCATACCAGCTCAGCACGGCAATCCACATCAGCACAGCCTCAACAGCTACATCTCAGCTCGGCCGTATTCCTGCAATGCTACTAGAATGAGACCACGCGGGGACCACCCGATATCCTTTGACAATTCTGTTATTACTTTTCAGATTCTGTTAGGATTGTACAAATTGTAATCATCAGTTAGGGTTATTTTTGTATTTTCACCCTCTTTCCTTTTAGGGTTTTTCGTGTATTCTTTCTGGGCTATTTAAGCCTTGCGATGTAACATTTGTAACAACTTTTTGATATATTGAAAACCCCCATTTTTGGACCAGAGCTCATCTCTCTTGTTCTTCAGGTGGATTCTTGAGCTTGCAGGTGGATTCATCTGCTGTTAGGTGGATTTCTAACACTTCTACCAGACTACGGTGTTAGTTCGATCATCCCATTACAGATTACAGTGATAATCTATCCGCCCCTCAGTGATTCTGTTTCCCAAAATCGTAGCCCACCTCACTTCCCCATTGCATTCAGCGTCAGTTGGTATCAGAGCCTACTTCAAATGGACGATGCTCTAGAAGATCAATAAGTAACAGTGGAATATTTGAGGATTGTTCAATAGGAGATGCGTGAACTACGCGAACTTGTTGAGCGCCTCACCGGCGAGTTTGCTTGTATTCAAGTCCGTCAAGAGCAGGCCCAGGCTTTCCCTGAACCTGTGGGCCAGAATGGTGTACAAGCCAGAGTTCCAAGAAGAGTTCCTTGTCATTGTCCTGTGCCTGAAGTTTTATCAGACTTAGACAGTGATGTCGATGAAAGGGTCCTTAACTATGGTGACCAAGGAAGACCTACTAAGAATAGAGACTACTGAATGAAGGTGGAGTTACCTTCTTTTGATGGATACTTGGATGTGGAAGGATTTCTTGACAGGTTAACAAAGGTTGAACGTTTTTTGATTATATGGGTATCGAAGAGGAGAAGAAGGTCAAGTTTGTGGCCTATTGTCTCAAGAGTGGCGCCTCGGCCTAGTGGGACCAATTACAAATGTCTAGAGCATGGCAGAACAAGGCCCAGATACGTTCATGGCCAAGGATGAAGAAACTGCTAAAATAGAGATTCTTGACTGCCAACTATGAGCAATTGTTGTTCCAACAATATCAGAACTGCAAGCAAGGACTCGGGTTAGTTAGAGCATATACGGAGGAATTCTACAGGTTATCTTCTCGTAATGATCTTGTAGAGAATGACAACCAACAGATGGCTAGGTTTAACAATGGCCTACGCCTGTCTATCCACGATAGAGTGGTGTTACACCCAACCTTTACTCTTAATGATGCTGTTGAGCTAGCTTTACGGGTTGAAGCCCAGCTAGACAGGATCAGCGCGGGAGCTCAGAAATTCAGCAGGACCACGACAGGACAGGTGTCAGGTGCCACATCAGACAAGTGGTAGCGCGACAAGTGGAGGAGCAGCTGCAGGGAGTTCAAGTACTATTCAATCAGCGTGGCAAGGTAGCAAACAGGTCGCCACACCCCAGAAAACCTCACCAAGTCCTTATACACCATCTTCCCAGCCCATCAAGTGTTGCAGGTGTGGAGAGTCTGGTCATCGCTCAAACAATTGCCCGAACAGATGAGTTGCTAACCTTGCGCTACAAGGAGATGAAGAAGAAGAGTTGTTGGAGGACCAGACCCAAGAGTTTGATGAGGAAGAAGTGGTGGAAGCTGATAACAGAGTTGTTCTAGTTGTCCGCGGATTGCTGTATTCTCCCCGGATAGTAGCTGAGACTTAGAGGCACAATGTCTTTCGCACTCGTTGTACGGTGGGTCAGAGAGTGTGTGAGCTGATTATTGACGGAGGGAGCACTGACAACATAGTTTTCCGAACTATGGTGGACAAGCTTCAATTGAAAATAGAGGCTTATCCCAATCCGTACAAGATTGGTTGGATTAATGATGGTGGAGAGGTCAAGGTAAGTAAACGTTGCACGATAAAACTTTCTATTGGCCAGAAGTACAAGGATGAGGTGGTTTGTAACGTTGTGGACATGTCAGCTTGCCATTGCTGCTAGGCCAACCTTGGCAGTTCAATGTTGGTTCTACCCACAATGGTCGTCTAAACACTTACTCTTTCATGAACTACGGGACCAAGATTACTTTGGTTCCCATGGTAGGACAGAAGCCAAGAGAGACCCACAGTGCTAGCAAAACTCTATTAGTGGTGCCAGAGTTGGGAAATAAAGAGATGGAGGTACATGAGGTACATGTGGTGGTTGTGAAAGGAGAAGGTCCACAGCCAACTAGCATCCCAGTCGAGCTGGAGCCCATTGTTGAAGAATTCAGCTTAGTCCTTTCAGCCGAGCTTCCAGATGGCCTACCTCTAGTGCGGGACATACAACATCAGATAGACCCGATCCCAAGATCGCATCTCCCTAACTTACCGCACAGAAAAGCATGTCGAGCTACAGACCCAGATCAGTGAGTTGATCAGGAAGGGGTTTCTCCAAGAAAGCATGAGCCCATGTGCAGTGCTCGCACTGCTTATGCCAAAGAAGAATGAGAGTTGGAGGATGTGTGTTGATAGCCGAGCTATCAACAAGATTACCATCAAGTACCATTTCCCCATTCCCCGGCTTGAGGATATGTTGGATCAACTGGCAGGAGCTTCAATCTTTTCAAAGCTAGACCTGAAGAGTGGCTACCATCAGATCAGAATATGTCTGAGAGATGAATGGAAGATAGCCTTCAAGACCAAGGATGGCCTGTACGAGTAGCTTGTTATGCCATTTGGGTTATCTAATGCCCCAAGCACATTCATGCGGCTTATGACCCAGGTACTCCGACCTCTTATTGGAGCCTGTGTTGTTGTTTATTTTGATGACATTCTAATCTATAGCTGTAGTCGACAAGAACATCACCAACACCTAAGAGAGGTCTTGGTATTGTTAAGAGACAACAGCGTTCACGTCAATTTGAAGAAGTGCAGTTTCTTGACCAATAGCCTAGTGTTCTTAGGCTTTGTGGTCAGCGCAGATGGACTGGTTGTTGATCAAGAAAAAGTCTGCGCTATTCAAGAATGGCCAACACCCACATCCGTACACGATGTGAAGAGTTTCCATGGCTTGGCTACTTTCTACGAAGATTTATCAAAGACTTTAGCACTATTGCGGCGCCAATGACATAATGTCTAAAGAAAAAGCAATTTGTTTGGACTAGTGAAGCTGAGAAGAGTTTTGCCGAGCTCAAGGAGAAACTTTCCTCAGCACCAATTCTTGCTTTGCCGGATTTTGACAAGTTGTTCAAAGTTCATATGGATGCTAGCTACATTGGAGTGGGAGCTGTTCTATCCCAGGAAGGCCGACCAGTGGCTTATTACAGTGAGAATCTGAGTGAGGCAAGAAAGAAATGGACTGCTTATGAGCTGGAGCTCTACGCAGTTATCCAAGCCCTGAGAGTTTGGGAGCATTACCTTATTCATCGGGAGTTTGTGCTCCACACTAACAACAAGGCTTTGGAGTTCTTGAATAGCTCAGCAACCATTAACAGGAAGCACGCCAGGTGGATTGCACGTGTCTAAGCTTTCAAGTTTGCTTTAAATCACATCGCGGGAACCTCTAACCGAGCTGCTGATGCACTGAGCCGGAGATCATCCCTTCTTGCAGTTGCCCACACAAATCTAGTGGGATTTGACTTCCTTAAGGAGTTTTACGAGGAGGATGAAGACTTCCAGGACTTGTGGTCTCAATGCCAACTCAGCAAGACCGGATTAAATGGCTTCATTATCCATGAGGGGTATTTATTCAAAGGAAATTAGTTGTGCATCCCCAGATCCTCATTGCGGGAGTTGCTAGTCCGGGAGATTCACTGCGATGGACATGAAGTACACATAGGTCGTGATAAGACTATCCAGTAGGTAGAGGATATATATCATTGTCCCCAGCTCAAGCGTGATGTTGGTCGATTCATTCAGAGGTGTTATGTCTGCCAAATGGCTAAGGGTCAGATATAGAATACTGGGCTCTACACTCCATTGCCTGTTCCAGAAGCACCCTGGGAAGATCTGTCCATGGATTTTGTGCTAGGGTTTCCCAGAACACAAAGAGCCACAGACTCAATCATGGTGGTGGTTGATAGATTTTCGAAGATGGAACACTTTGTGGCATGCAAAAAGACTCATGATGCCTCAAATATTGCCCATCTTTTCTTTAGAGAGATTGTTCGTCTGCACGGCGTGCCTAAGACTATCACCTCGGATAGAGACAATAAGTTCCTAGGCCATTTTTGGAGGATGTTGTGGGCCAAGTTTGAGACCAGTCTCCAATTCAGTAGCACTTGTCACCTATAGACGGATGGCCAAACAGAAGTCATCAACCGCACACCTGGCAACATGCTACGTTGCCTAGCTGGAGACAAGCCCAGGCAGTGGGACCTCCAGTTACCTCAAGCTAAGTTCGCATTCAACAACACTGTCAATAGATCCACGGGCCACATTCCTTTCTAGGTAATGTATCGTCATATTCCAACCCATACTCTAGATCTTGTTCCTTTACCTTCTCAGCCAAGAACCAGCCGAGCTGCCGAGCACAGAGCATCGGATGCTGTCTGCACACTCGTTGATGGGGGTTCCTCTGGGGTTCACTTCGGTATGGATGGTTTACTGCCCGGGGACAACTCCTTACCAATGAGTCAGCAATGCCGAAGGGTGCTTCTTCGGCCAGACAGGACAAAAGTCTCGACTACAGGGAAGATTCCCTAGTGAGACAGCATCCCGGGTATTGCGCACATGGTAGACACAATCCTGACACGGAGATTAACTTTTTCCTAACATCTGCAGCACGCCAGATCACCTTTTCAGATTTCCTGTCGCCCAATGTAGTTAGGTGGCACCGCCTGACACTATCAGAGGCCAACCGGTCGGCCGGTCATGCAGGTGCACAAAATGGACAGGCACACTATCCAATTGCGCAGATGGGCAGTTCATTCGCGCCGAAGCGTGTATCCTGCACTCACCGATGGCCCTATATAAGGGGGATAGCATTCAATGCTGAGGTACTTCTTCTCTTCTTGCCCAAACTCTGTCAAATTGCTTTCTCTCTCTACAACCCTTGCTGACTTAGCCATCGGAGGGTTCACCGGCGACATTGGCCGGTAGCCTAACGTTTTCTCTTTTGCATCTCAGCCCATCTCTACCGCTAGCAACCGGGAACCACCGCAAGAAAGGCTTACCCCCCCAAACAATTGGCGACTCTGCTGGGGAACCTTTCTCAAACCCTCAAACTCTCTGTTGCAGCTTGAAGATGGCTTCAAAGAACCAAACCTCAAAAGGAAATTAGTCTGATGTCGAAGGACCAAGGGTAAAGGGATTACAAGGCAAGAGGACTCTGCTGTTCGTATGCCCGAATGGTCCCTCGCCGACGATGACAACCACCGCACCAACACGTGCCATGATCCTCCGGCCAAGCTCACTACGAGACATTATATTCGTAAGCTGGAAGGTGTCATGGGCCGGAGGGATCACCAAATCGATGCCCTTATACACAAGATTACCCTCCTGAGGAAGGCCACCGAGAAGAGAAGGGTGGCGCCAGCACCAAGCCGTGCCAAGGAGGATGGACGAGAATACCAGGAGCCTTCCAAGAGTAGAAGTAGGTCTGATCAAGACAGGCCCTCTGTCCTGAATAGACTTGGAAGAAGGGAAGAAGAGGTCCCTGTCTGGCAGAGGGTTAACGAGGACCGTCGCGTCAGGCGCCGAGTCTCTCCTCCCTGGCATAGGGACGAGCATTCGGCCGAGAGTCATCGGCCAGCTGTCTTTGACCGCCTCAGTCCCAATGCAGTCCCAGCAGTTCAGAGACCTCGCAC
>NMUG010002980.1:0-15312 GCA_002855965.1 Monotropa hypopitys
GGCACACAATCGAACCACTGGACGGTGCTCCCTGAACACTGACCTCCGAAATGAATTGAGAACTCGGCTGTCTGAACATCTGCATCTGATCTCTGTGCCTCTTTCTTACCATGCTACCTGACAATGATCTCGAGTCGGTACCAATGGACTGCCTACGAGGTTCCCACGCTGGAACTTCCTTTTCTGCTTCCGGACAAACTGGCTCAACTGCCCTTGCACACTCTAGCATAGCGGCAAAGGAATGGATGCGATGTCCCCTAACGAGCTTCTGAAGCGACGGACTAAGACCCTTCTCAAATCTTCAGCACTTACGATCCTCTGATATGACTAACTCTGGGGCAAAACGCGACAAGGCCTGAAACTTGATAGCATACTGAGACACTGTCACGTTTCCCTACTTCAACAACTCAAACTGACTCTGCAACTGATCCCAGAACGCTTCTGGAAAATACTGAATTTCAAACGCGGCGACGAACTGATCCCACGACATAGGAACTGAATCATCATCAACTGCTTCTGGATTAGCAACTCTAGCCATCTTTCTTGCATCTTTCTCGATTTCCACGACTGAATTCCACCATTCGTTCGCCTCACCGACCAACTGATAAGAGGCAAAATATACTCGCATCTTGTCTTCCTGAATCTCGAGGGTATCCAACACCTTTGTGATACCTGACAACCAGTGATTTGCTTCAAGTGGCTCACCTTCACCATCGAAACTAGGAGGATTCATAGCGCGAAATTCCCACAAAGATTCCATCACAGCACTAACGCCTCTAGCCCTGGGGGCTTGAGCTGCTCTCGTGGCCTCAACCAAGGCTTCTGCAAGCTGCTGAACAATACTTCTTGGATCGACAGCATCCTCTAACTGAATATTCTCCCTTTGGACTCCTTGTTGCACCTGGTGCGCTCGGCGACCTCTTCGACGATCTACCATCTTAGCGATAGGGACGATACACAACAAGAAATCCTAGCCAACAAACGAAACAATAATCACATACGGGTAGGATATCATAGCGCACAAGCCGAAAAGAACTAAGGGATCGCAAAAAAAATAAAATAAAACTATGGTACCGCGACACAAACTGAGGAATCCCTACAACCACACAAGGGGCAATCAGCCACCTTAAAGAACTAACGAGCAACCACAAACCAATAGAACTCCAAGAGAAACCGGACACCAATCTCATCTCATCCTCAAATGACACAAACTTAGCCTATAACCTAATTCAACCATTTATGCCTCAAACAAGGGCATACTAATGTCACGCAACTCTCGATGCATGCAAATGCGAAAAAAAAACACTTTCAAAACCATTTAGAAAAACCCATGGAGATGGAAATCTCCCCACGGTCCAAAGGTATTCGAACGAAAGCTCTGATACCAAGTTGTCATGCCCTGGATTTTCAAACCAATTTTTTTTGAAATAAAAGAGATGCATAAACATTTTGCATAAACTATTCCAACAACAAGGGGCCGTGAGAGAAAAGAAGTACAAACATATCCTTTTTACAAAATATGTGGAGGTAGAACATTAACAACCCTTCTCTTTCAAATGAAACTTATTTGAGATTTTGATACAACAATCATTTAGTATAAGACGTGCTTACATTGGAAGGATTACAACTTTTTATAATAAAGGGGATGCCCGTAGGCTACAAAGGGAAAAAAGGGGAAACCAAATCAATGAATCAAATAAAGCATGCTTCTCACCACAAGGAACTAGAGCAAGCCTAAGCCAACCCCTCTACGAGCAATCCAATGGCATGAACCTGCAAGGAACTGTAGTAAAAAGGTTGAGTCATAAAGACCCAGCAAACATGCGACTATTAAGTGAAGATGTGGTATGGTGAATATGTGCAAAGTGGGTGAATCCTACAATGCAAGTTCAAGTATATTCTCAATAATCACACCCAAGTCATCAAGTTCGATCCCAATCTATATAACCACACCACACTAGTCACGAACATACCCACTTCTATAGAGAACCTCTAACCTTCGCATTTATCCAACTATCACAACGGAGAAGCCAAAACTTTCTATTTGGATAACCAAATCACCACCGGAAAAAAAATCACTAACAAACGCCAAGACCATTACGCAAAGGTCATTCTACGAACATAAATCTGCCTCGTCACATCTAAGTATTTCAAGGTCCTTATCCGAAGGATTTCGTTATCACACAACCGAACGTTGCCTAGGCAAGTCCAACCGATATTCTCTATAAGAGCCATTACCAACTAGTAGTGCATCCCCCAAACTAGCCTTAAACCAAAACATACTAACGCCACACACATTTGCCTAACCCCAATGGGTACACATGCCACGACTTGGCACTGAGCGTCAAGCTATTCAATTCCACGAATTGGCTAAGTTATCAACACTTGCTAAAGCCACGAGTTGGCTAGATTCTAATTTCTTGCACATGCCACGAATTGGCTAGAACCACTCGAGATGAAAGCCACAATCCACATATATTCCCATCAAGAACCCTCTAAATCTCCTTCTATATATACCTATATATATAGATAGATAATACACATTGGTGAGTTTATTATCTTTCATCTTTAATTGGTTCAAATCCCGGCTCAGAACATTTTAGAAAAAGGCCACAAGGGATTCGAAACCTATAGGACAAATTCCAAAATAGGATCTACATTCAAACCTTGGGCTAGTATAAGTAACCAGAAAACCATCGAGTCGTTCATCGCTTTACAGTCGCCTTGACGAATTCAAGGGTTGACTAGCTCCTGGGTGAATCACGAATTGATTCGGGTTATCTCAATTAATTCAAGAACCAACCTCACACTCAAATGACCACGAATTGGCCCGAAGATCACGAATTGATCTAGGTAGTCTCAACAAATTCAAGAACTAACCTATACTCATATGTGACCACGAATTGGTCCTATGATCACGAATTGATCACCAAATCCTTTTGTGTTATTGTTTGTTGGTTAATTAATATAAATGAGTTGTGTAAGTTTTAGAGTTTGAGTCGATGGAGACGATTTCTCCAACACGGGCAATGATTTTGCCACGAGGGACGAATTCTCGACTCTAGCTGACGAATTCACCCAACACAAGCAATGACTTTGCTAACAAGGGACGAGTTCCCAAACCGAGGATGACGAATTCACCCAATAGGTCCATACCACAAATCCAAGGTCTAGGAACGAATTTCCTAACCTAAGGTAACGAATTCACCAATCTCCAAGTCCTTTACCTCTCATAGGCATTTTGTCGATCATCAAGGGTGCCCACGGCACCAAGGCCATCCCAATGGCAAAAACCACAATAACACTTGCCGACGAACGATCCACTACCACAATGTTGTTCACTAAGACCAATACAAGGTCGAGAGGGTATCCTATCTCCTCAATCTCAACAAAATCACCAATGTACCCACAATGCCCAATTTTCCCAAATGATCGTCTAGTCACACGCTCAACCCAATTCACATATTCTCGCATTCTAATCCTAACAAGGATGTTCGATCATACATGAATGCGAACCAAATTATACCAATTTCTCAAAATCGATCATTTATTCAAAATTGGGGCTTTTTATGAAATCATTAAATTCTTGATTTTTAAAAACATTTGTGAGCTACACACGCACAAATGCACGAAATAGTAACATGTTTACCTTAAAGCGCGCCGACGAAGGAAAATCCTAGCCACGAGATCCTTAGCACCGATGCAAGCTACACACGTCAATGGAAAGCTCATATCAAGGAGAATCAAAGTCCTCAAGGGACCAACACATGAAAACCACCTTCAAGAGTGACTTACCCGAAATTTTGAGAAGGTGACGACGAAACCTAGGTTACCGGAAAGCCCTTGCCACAGTGATCAACGTTAAGCCTTGACAAAAGTCCGGGAGAGGCCCGGAAGGCCCTCAAAAGTTAGAGAGAAGGGAGAGAAGCCATGGGAGGAGCTTTTATGGAGGTGGAGAGAGAGAGAGGTAGGGCAAATGAAGGAGAAAATGCCCTAAGTCGTGCTCCAAATAACATATATAGTACCCCACACAAAAGACCAAAAAGCCCTTAATGAAAATACAATTCTGCCGAGAAACTGTAGAGGGACCGGTCTCCTGATGTTTGGGAGACCGGTACCCGCCCAGTGAGGGGTACTCTGCCTGAAGAGGGACCGGTCCCTTGATTTTCGGGAGACCGGTCCCTTCCCACTTGGGACCTTTCTACCTTGAAGGAGACCGGTCCCTTGATTATAGGGAGACAAGTCCCTTAGGACAAATTTCCAGAATTTGAAACGAGCGACTATCGAACGTATTTCGACCATAATTTCTCCGTCCGACCTCCGATTGAGGTGATTCAAGTTGCATTGGATTCGTAATCGAATCCTCTACCTTATACTAGGGTCAACCACCTTAAAATTGCACTAGGATTTTAAGATAAAATAAATTTAGATTTTAAATCTAATTTAAAATACGAATCGATATTCCGAAAATTCATTTTTGAAATACGGGTCGCTACAAGCAATGTACCAGAGGCTGGCTACCCTCATGTTCAAAGATCTGCTGGGAAAGTTCATGGAGGTGTACATCGACGATATGGTGGTAAAGTCAAAAGAGATAAATTCCCATCTGGATGATCTCTGCCGCACCTTCCAGGTACTCCGGGACTACAAGCTGAAGCTAAACGCCTCCAAGTGTGCCTTTGGGGTAAGCTCTGGGAAATTCTTGGGGTACCTGGTGACTCGGAGGGGCATAGCGGCAAACCCCGATCAGATAATTGCATTTCAAAACCTCCAAAGTCTGAGAAGGACCAAAGAGGTGCAACGTCTGACTGGGATGGTTGCCGCGCTCAACCGATTCATCAGCCGTTCATCGGACAAGTGCAGACCCTTCTTCCCGTTTCTCAGAAAACGAACAAACTACTCCTGGGGGAAGATTGTGAAGAAGCCTTCCAGCAGTTGAAGAAATACCTAGCCGCACCACCGCTGATTGCCACACCAGATCCAGGCGATGTGCTGATCGCTTACCTAACAGTATCAGAGCACGCGGTTAGCGCGGTGCTTATCAAACATGAGGAAGGACAGCAAAAGCTAGTGTATTACGTCAGCAAAACTCTGTTAGACGCAGAAACTGGGTACCTCTCTATGGAAAAGTTGATTTTAGCCCTAGTGATGGCTTCAAGGAAACTGCAACACTACTTCTTAGCTCATACCATCGAAGTACCAACCGTCCACCCTATTGGATCCATCCTGAGAAAGGCAGATATGTCAGGAAGGGTTGCGGCTTGGTCGGTTGAGCTGGGAGAGTATGACATCAAGTACGTCCCCCGCACTACAGTGAAGGGTCAGGTCCTCGCGGATTTCGTTGCAGAATTCTCACACAAACCCGCACAGACACCCTCACTGCGTGCATTGGATGAGCAAGCAACTCCCATTCATCCCGCACTGCCATATGTTAATGAGCTGCACACAAAGGAACAATGGAAGCTATTTGTGGATGGATCAGCATGCAACAAGGGATCAGGAATGGGCATTGTTCTTTTCTCCCCAGAAGGACTGGCTCTAGAACAGTCAGTCTGGTTATCTTTTAAAGCCTCCAACAACGAGGCGGAGTATGAAGCACTAATCACAGGTTTGAAGAGTGCAAGGAGGTGCGGAGCTGAGGATCTACTTATTCATTGTGACAGCCAGCTTGTGGTCAATCAGCTTTCAGGAGAATATGCCACCAAGGATGACAGGATGGCGTTATATGCTATCTTGGCAAAGAAACTTCTCCAGCAATTCAAGAAAACAAAGATGGTCCAGATTAGCTCCAGACATAATAGCCACGCAGATGCCTTGGACTTCCTGGACTCCTTCGTACCTTCTGAGCTTTGCCGCGCGGTGAGTGTCAATTCCCTATCTCAGCCGAGCATCCAAACAACTGGCTCAGATGAGACTTTCGATTTGGATACATGCCCGAGCTGGATGGATGCAATCGTCACTTACCTAGCACAGGATGAGCTCCCCGCAGACAAGAAGTAAGCTCACAAGATCCGGATCAAGTCAACCAAGTACTGGCTCTCGCCAGACAAGATCCTATAAAGAAAATCATTCATAAGGTCGTACTTGCATTGTGTCCACCCTGACCTTGTTCAATGATTTCTATTTGAAATCCACGAGGGGGTGTGCGGCAGCCACACTGGTGGAATTCCATAGCCTACAAGGCCATCTCCCAGGGATATTGGTGGCCATACATGCAAGAAGACGCCAAAGTCTACGTTTGAAACTACGAAAAATGCCAGAAATTTTCGCCCATTATTCACACGCCCTCAGCAGACCTAGCACCACTCACGAGTCCTTGGCCCTTCGCTCAGTGGGGCATTAATATCATGGGGCCCATGTCGCAAGCCAAAAGCATGAAGAAGTATCTGTTGGTGGCTACTGATTACTTCACCAAGTGGATCGAGACAGAACCACTCGCCAAGATCACTGAGCGCAACACAGAATAGTTTGTCTGGAGGAACATCATCACCAGATTTGGAATCCCCTTTGCCAGTGTATCAAACAATGGTACCCAGTTCCAAGACAAGTTCAAGTCATTCTGCTCAGCGTACAAGATCAAGAACTTGTACGCCTCAGTCAGTTACCCGTAGTGCAACGATCAAGCTAAAGCCTCCAACAAGACTATCTTGGACGGCATCAAGAAGAGATTGGACAAGGCCAAGGGAAGATGGGTTGATGAGCTACCACTAGTTCTTTGGGCTTACCGCACAACACCCAAGAGATCCACAGGTGAGACTCCTTTCTCCCTAGCATACGGCACATAGGCAGTCATCCCTTTAGAGGTTGGCATCCCAACCATCCACACTGACCTAGTGGAACAAGGGGGCAATGACAACGCCCTAGCCGTATAGCTAGACCTCACCGAAGAAAAGAGGGAATGAGCATTGGTCAAACTAGCCTCTTACCAAGAGCAACTGGCCAAATTCCACAATAGAAAAGTCCACCCAAGGGAATTCGGAGTTGACGACTTGGTCTTGAGGAAGGTTCTTGGCAACACCAAAGACCCAGCAGATGGAAAACTGGGACCAAATTGGGAAGGCCCCTACAAAGTGATCGGCAAAGCTGGTCTGGGAGCATACCGACTGACAGATCTGGATGGCGGCAAGGTCCCTCGCACCTAGAACGTCTCCAATCTGAAGAAGTTTTGTCATTAATTTTGTCATTTTGGGGGCAATGTATCAGAAGTTAATCAATAAAGTTTCAACTTTCCTCAGATTCAGTTCTCAGTACTCGACAGCTCAGATAGAGTAAGGAAGCAGATGCTTGTCAGGCCTCCACTTCCTTACTAGGGGGAAATGGTCCTGGGTAGAGAATACTTGGGATAATTGTCCCGAGATCAGAACCTTACAGAGGACCAAAGTCCCAAGGAACTGATCTCAAAACCAACAATGGTCAATGGTCCTAAGCAGAGAATGCTTCAGATAATTGTCTCGAGATCAGAACCTTACAGGGGACCAAAGTCCCAAGGAACTGATCTCAAAACCAGCAATGGTCAATGGTCCCGAGTAGAGAATGCTTGGGATAATTGTCCCAAGATCAGAACCGTATATGGGACCAGAATTCCCAAGGAACTGATCTCAAAACCAGCAATGGTCAATGGTCCCGAGCAGAGAACGCTTGTGATAATTGTCCCAAGATCAGAACCTTATAGGGGACCAGAAGTCCCAAGGAACTGATCTCAAAACCAGCAATGGTCAATGGTCCCGAGCAGATAATTCTTGGGATAATTGTCCCAAGATCGGAACCTTATAGGGGACCAGAAGTCCCAAGGAACTGATCTCAAAACTAGTAAAGGCCATTGGTCCCGAGCAGAGAATACTTAGGATAAATGTCCCGAGGTCAGAAGCAAGTCCAGCAGTGCGGCTGGAGGTGAGTAAGATCCTTTTAGGGAACTAGTAAGTTCCAAGGACGCTTCGCCGCACTACGAGTTACTTATAAGGAAATCCTTGGGGAACCAAGATCCCAAGGATAACCTTAGAAGTGTAGAAAACAAAACAAGTCAAAGCAAAGTGAGAAACACAGCATTATATTGATTGAAAGAGTTTGGTACAGGCACAATACAAAGAAAAAAGACAAAGGAAAAAACAAAGGAAGCTCATGCTTGCTCTCCAGCAGCCTTCTCCAGCGCTTCCTCTCCAGAAGTCTTCTCCACCATCCCGGCAGCAGGAGTATCCGGGAGACCGCCTTCAGTAGGGACCTCAGCGACTGAAGTGATAGGAAGAGTAACCGCAATGGAGGTGGAAGCCTCATCAATGGGCGCTGGAGGAAGTGTGTCGGCAGGAGTAGCCAAGGGATTCTCCATCCATAGAGCAGAACCTGTCTCAATGCCGCAAGCGGTCAAGGCCTCGTTCCAGATCTCTGGGTAGAAAAGCTCCCTTATTGTCGAAAGCTCTTCCTGGAATGAGCACTCGTAGTTGGCCTTGGTCTTGGCTGCACCCTTGTTGTAAGCCGCAGTAAAGCCATCCAAGACCTCCTTCTGGGACTTCTCCAACTCGAGTTTCCTCTCCTCCAGAAGCTTGTTTAGGGCTGCCCGCTCAGCCTCAAAGCCCTTTTTGGCAGCCTCGAAAGTCTTCTTCTCAAGCTTGAAGGTCTTGGTCCTTGAGTCCCGCTCTCCGCGGGCATCCGCAAGAGCCTTCAGCTGCCTCTTCTCTGAGAACTCCACCAAGCCTTTCAACCTTTCCATGTCAGTATTGAAGGACTCCAGCAGTGCCTTATCCTCCTCACGCTTCTCCCTCAGATCCCTCGCGAGGTCAGTCTGAGATTTCAGCTTATCAGTGGTATTGACTAACTCTCGTTGAAGGGGGACAATACGCGAGTCAAGCTCGGAGGAGCATTGGAGCGCCTGTACAAGGACAAGATTATAAGAAAATATGCAAGCAGAAAAGACGGACGAGAAGACAAAAGCAAGACAAATGTAATTACCTTTATGGCATATACCAGGGAGCATCGGGACAATTCTTCTGTGGTGTACTGTCGCTCCTCCGAGGCATCAGGTGGGAGCATCAGTGCGCGGCAAAGCCCGCGAGTGTTGTCTCCATCAACAATTTTGGACTCCGCCAGCACGGGAGTCCCATCGTCTTTCAGCAGCACGGGCTCCTAGCACTGGGCAAAGCTCCCGACAGGGACTACAACAGTATCTTGCTGCCCGGCTTCAGCAGGACCCTTCTTTTTCTTGGCAGCAGCAGTTTCCAATGGAGGATCAGCCGCGCATTTTGGTATGGCGCGCAGGGGCAGATCAACCGTCGGTGGGGCTACAGGGAGAATCTGAGTAGAGATTGGAGGGATTACCTTGGCCGTGACAGGCGGTTCTATCACGTTGCTGCCAGTTTGAACCGCCCTCCGAGGCGGTGTGGGTGAGCGACCAGTCAAAGTCATCTTAGCAACTTCAGCAAGTGAAAAGGCTGACATATCGCCTCTGTCGCCTACCTGTTCAGCTTGGTCCTCCCAGTCGTGCAACTGGCGCCGATCAGAAACAAGGTTGGCGGCTCCCGCGAAGACGGACCAGCAGCAGACGGATTAGCAGGTTGAGTAGTTACCTCCCACCTGTCAATCACAGCAACGTCGTCGCTCTCAGTGCTTTCCTCTTCGGAAGCACTCTCCTCTTCTCTGCTATTGTCTCCCCCTTCCTCTTCCTCTTCTCCGGTGATGTCGACCAAGGGGGTAGCAGGTATAGTAGGCACGGGAGGAGCTAGGGCATATAAATACCAAGTCTTGCAATTCTTGCAACTGTGCCTTTAGCTCTCTTAATTCGACTGATGCAAAACAATTAGGAGGAATAGATACAGGAGACGTTCCTCGAAAAAGATCAATGGAGAACTCTACTTCCCTTTTAGAAGGCAATATATTAATTTCCTATGGAAAGACATCCGAAAGTTCGCAAACAACACGTGGCAACTCTTTATGAGGAGAAACATTATCATCAAGCAAAAGACTGTCCAACAAGCAATGGACAGAGTCTCGCTCCTTAGGATCATGCATGCTAGGATCGAGGGGTTCCTGACGCACCCCATAAAAGTAGATGAATTCTCCCTCTGGAGCTTTGACCAAAATATGACGACGATGGCAATCAATCAAAGCACGAAGGGTGAATAACCAATCCATACCTAGGATGAGGTCGAAACTAGTCATCCCCAAGACAATAAAATCAAAGGTAAACAATCGATCAGAGATGGCCATGTGACACCCACGAACCATATAGTTCAAAGGAACTCTCCCTCCAACTAGAGTCTCAACCATCAATGATGGACTCAATTTCTTCAATTTCAAACTCAATGAAGATGCAAATGATACATCTAAGAATGAGTGTGATGCTCTAGGATGTATCAAGACATTACCCAAAGAGCCATAAAGAAGAAAAGTGCCACGAACAATATAAGTCTTAGGTTGATGAGGCACAGTAGATGATACGGTCATAGGAATGGTGTAGACTCTGCCTGATTAGTCTGGCCACGACCCGAACCACCTCTCTGGCCAACAGGCTAACCAGGTTCTGATGAGATAGAATGACCAATCATGGATCCTTGGACCGAAGAAGTTGGACCAATCTATAGGTGCTGCTATTGACCTCTAGCATGAGACACACCTTGACTAAGATGAAACTATTGCACTGAACCTGCCTCACTACAATCACCCAACTTGAAAGGACACCCTCTGGATACATGGCCATCTTGGACACAATCAAAACAAGTCAATTGGGGGTACTTAATGCAATAATGCTCTGATTGATTGCACCAGTGATTGACAACCTGATTCCTTGACGTCACTCCTGGGCTGCCAATACTAGATTGAGAACTCTTCCCCTTGGAGAAACAAGAATGCTCACGTTGTCTATTTCTCCCAAAACTACTAGAAGAAGAACTATGTCCAGACATCTATTTTCTAGGTTACCAAAGACAAACTTCCTTAGATGGTGTCCTCATGGGCTCGATGGTCTAAGCACACTCAACCATGTCAGCAAAATTTTGGATCCTTTGACTCATGACAAGTTGTTGGACCGAAGGGTGAAGACCCTCTTCGAACCACTTACATTTTCTCTCCTCAGAACTGACCAGGTTAGGAGCAAACCTAGAAAAGGCCTGAAATTTAATGGCATATTAAGATATTGTCATGGAGCTTTGCTCCAATCTCTCGAACTGCTTATGGAGATGATCATGATAAGATTCTGGGAACCATTAGCCTTTAAAAGTGGCTTTAATCTTAGTCCATGACATAACTCTAATAGGGTCCAGAGTCATTTGAGGGTCATAGTCCCTTGAAGTCCTCAATGCATCCCTACGATCTTCAAGTGTAGAAGTCCACCACTTATTATCATCCCCAATGAGTTGATAGGAAGCAAAAGATATCCTCAACTTGCTCTCATGGATCTCCAACATATGTAGGAGTTTACGAACTTCTAACATCCAGTGGTTTTCTCCCAATGGATCTCTTTCCCAATTGAACCTAGGAGGGTCCATTATTCTTAACTCCCGAAGTGCATCCACTGTGTGACTACCCACAACTTCTTTAGGAATGGCCGCCCTATGGCTAGCCCAAATCATAGTTGCAATGAACACCCTCATGAATTGATTAGGAATCACCATTCCCTCAGGAATGGAGATAGTAGGTTGGACATCATCTGGAAAATCTCCCGGCTATCCATTTACCTCTTGGCTCACTTTATCTGGGATGAGGATCTCACGCTGCCTTCCACGACCCAAAGCATGATGCAGAGGCATATTATCTACAAGAAGGAGGAACAATTTTCATCATTTATAATAGCTAATTAAAGACATAATAATCAAGGATCCACATCTCAAAAGTGAGTCAAGGACCAGTCAAAACCAATGAATAGAGTCAAAACTTAATAAGGAATGACAAGATTAATGACAAGGGACCAACAAGAGGATCAACATCACTCTAGGGTATACCAAACAAGGAATTTAAAAGTAGATCCTCTAGATTATTTTTCATTGCTATCTCAAGATCTCATGCAATACACACAAGCACTCCAAACACACCACATATAATACAATGCAATGCAATACACCTATTGAGACTAAATGTCTCTCCAAAGACCTAATTTTTTGAAACCGGATGCTCTGATACCAAGTTGTCATGATCTAGATTTTCAAACCTTTTTTAAATGAAGTGACATGGCATCTAGGAAAATAACTATCCGAATAATAACAACCATAATGCATCCATATGATGATAAACCACATAACAAGTCACACGAGTGTAAAGAAGTGTCAATATAAATACATATCCAAATCCAGGAACATGAGTGGGGTTTAAAGAAGTACGATAATACAAAACAGACAATACCAAATAACTACTAGGAATGACACGCTCCAATGCAAGCTGAAAGTAGAAGCGTCCAACTCCTCGTCATGTCTGGTAGTCAATACCTAAAAATAGATAGGTTGAGTAAATGCCCAGTAGAGAAAGTAAAGTAAAGTATGCATGCATGAGGACTCCATTTCATGTTTAAGAACGATTTGACTCAAACACTTTCTTTCCCCTTTAAGTTCCCACATGTTATACTTTTCCAATGTGCTCAACTTCGATGAAATCAAAGGAGGTATTTATTAATTTCAAACAACTCAACCTCGATGAAACAAGGGAGTCAATTATCAACCTTGATGAAACAAGGAACCATCACAATCATTATCTTTCCATATCAAGATTTTATTAGGCTTAGGCTAATTCTGTGGTAGAATTCCATCGACTAATTACCTGTAGAATTTTTCAAATTACCCAATCCATCGGGATGGACCAATCAAGCCCCCATTGCGCAATGTCGTGGGTACAAATCCACCTAGGGTACAAAATTCCCGCATAAAGATATCCAACCCAACTCATCTATCATGTCTTAGTCAAGTTAATCTTTCATTCAATAATGTGTACTAGATTAGGGCAAAGATCATCCTAGTCCTTATTTTGACCAAAAACATGACTAACATAAGTTTTGCTCCAAATGTATTCCCAAGGTCTCAAGATACTCATTAGACCCCAATTTCAATGTCATTAATCAATTGAAACCAATAATTTCACTTTTTATTTTATAAATTAGAAGTTAGGGTTTGACGAAGTTTGGGATTTTTTCAAATCATTTATGTGATCTAAGAATAGAGGCAAGGTAATACTCCAAGAAATGAAAATGAAGGAGTTAATACAAGAAATAGAGGGGGTTCAAAGCCCCGACAACACAGACACACACACACACAAAATAGTCCTCATATTTTGGAAAAATCTTGAGAGGGAATAGAGAATACCAAAGTTAAAGATGGATGGGATATAAAATCCTACCTCTTGAGATGACTTACGCACACCCTAGATAAGGGTTCTTTGAATCTACCTATGACACCACCGTAGGTGGAGAACCCTTGAGGTGTAGAGAAACTTTGGTGAAGAGGATTTCTTCCCAAACTATCTCGGTTGTGAGGGAGAGAAAATAGAAGTGTGGAGAGAGAGAGAGAGAGAGAGAGAGATTCAAGAGGTATATATAGAGAGGGGTTCTGGAGTGTGGAGGTAGAGAGAATATGGTTTTAGGGTTAGTGTGTAAAAAATATATATTATATGAACATATATATCCCTCCAAACCTTCCAAAACAATCTGCCAAACGAACACATATCGATATGTGCTCAGACCACATATTGATAGGTGAACCATCCAATGTCTTCATATCAGTGAACAGAACTCTCACATATCGATATGTGAAGTGGGTCACATATCCAAATGTGAACAACAACTGGCATATCAAATGGTGAAATGGAGGTCTACATTTCGATATGCGACAAGGAACCATATATCAAAATGTGATTCCAGAAGACACACATAATGAAATATATTCATCTCACATATTCAAATGTGAGATGTCTCATAGGGCATTCCATCTGAATAGAGGACTCTCATATCGAAATGTACACGGGGAACATATCGAAATGTGATCAATTAGCACTCTCCCATATTGAAATGAAATAAGGGGAAAGTGATATAAGATATATATTAAAATGCAATTTGAGAAAGGAAACAGAAGACCTCTATACTGAAATGTGATCTGGGAGGTGTGTCGCGCTGGGAAATTTTTCCATCCTTCCCTCGTCCCCCGTGCGGCGGGAGACGTTTTCTGGGACGGAAAAAAATACACTGATGGATTTGATTTAAAAATATGGGGTTTTGTTTAAAAATGGATGGCGGCCTGAGTACGCCGATTTCGAATTTTCGGAGTCGCCACTTGGTATTGAGCTGTGGTGTACCAAGTCACCAGAATTTTTGTTGTAAAAAGATGTCATTTTGTTTTAGGAAAATCTCTTTTGATTTTGGAAAGGTGTCTGAAAAACCAGAAATTCAAGTTAGGGAATTAAATTACGAATGGGGCAGGTGTTAGGCACCCCACTCGCCCTTTCCGTACTTCTTTTTTAGAAATAAATCTCTTTTCGAATCGAAATCGATTATTTCCTCGGCTAAGAGAAATGTGAAATTATTACTGGTTTTATGTATGAAATGAAAAGACTCCTGGAAATAGTTGTTGACGGGCAGATTTCGGCCCGGTTTCAGTAAGGGGAATTTTTGAAAGAGATACGGGTGACTTTTGACCCGGTTTTGATGAAAAGGGATATTTTTGAGCCGGACAGAACTTCGGCAAAAAATGATTTTTTGCAGTCGGACAGAATTTCGATTGTGTTTTGAAAATGATTTTGTTTTGTTAATTTAATTTTATTTGTAATAGTCGGACAGAACTTCGACTGCGTTTTGAAAATTTATTCTGAGCCGGATGGAACTTCGGCTTAGCGTCAGAAAATTGTTTTTTGTAGTTGGACTGAATTCGAACTAAAAGAGTCGTTTTTTAAGCAGTCGGACGGAACTTCGACTGTGCCTTGAAATCTATTTTGGATTTTAGCCGGGCAGAACTTCGGCTAAAAATCTTTGAAAGATATTTTTCTACGGTCGGACAGAATTCCAACCGCGTTTGAAACCGATTTTTAGTCGGACAGAGCTTGGACTGTTTTTGGATAAGAGTGTTTTGGAATAGGTCGGACAGAACTTCGACCGCTTTTCTGAAAAAGATAAGATATTTTTGGTTTAGAAAATTCCAAAGAATATCAAGTGAACCGGCATGACCCGAGTCCCAAGGCATTCCAGTGATCCGTTTCTAACAGCTACTGCAAGCTTTCACTTCAGACAACGAATCGAGGAATTTAGTTTTATCTTTTAAAGTGTTTTGTATTTTTCAGTCGGACCGAACTTCGACCGGAAAAATGTTTTCTGTAAAAATTGCCGGAATATGTTTTAACCGGACTTTGGAAGAA
>NMUG010002981.1:0-15310 GCA_002855965.1 Monotropa hypopitys
GAAGGCCTTCGGCTAGGAGCTCGTCCAGTCGGTCAATGGCAGTCTGGACAAGCCTGTTCCGGCAGCTCAGCTCGACTAGTACCTTAGCAGCTCGATAAAGGTTTAGAAATAATGTATTTGGGATTATTATGGCATATTTGAGGTGATTGAAGAATATTCAAGAAGGGAGTAAATCATAACAAGAAAAAGATGAATATGTACACGTCCTTGTTACTTGTACAGTTTTAAATATGCTAAACATTTGTAAATGTATGATTTATGCTATTGAGCATCTTACTGTATTATGTTCATTTCTTCACAAAAGAAAAATGGCATGTACTCTTTTGTTACCATGGATTGGCAAAACAGGAAATATGTTTTATGATTGAATGACATGAACAGTGACATGGTGGCTCGCCGCCGGGGGCGGGGTCAGAAACCGGCGAGGTAGGGGTAATAAGGGATCATGACCAGGTGATCACAGTGATATCACGACAATGCAAATCTATTTCGGGTCGCTCTCTAAGGCTACTGGTACCATGAAGAGGAACACGATAAGATTATGTCGGGAAATCCGAAATGAAAATGGAAATATGCAAACAAAAGTTAACTATGAGCCGAAGGATGTTTCGTGAATGTCATAGGCTTAACTATTCAGTCTTATGCAATTTACAGAATTTGGGCTAATTAAGCCATTCACCTACTATGTTGAAAAAGGAAGAAAAAGAGATTTGATAACATATGTTGTTTATCCATGGAAACTAGTAACCTTGACATATCTTGATTCACTTTAACTTTATGCTTATGCGTTTTTTAAAAACTCTTTTCAGGTACCGAGGAAGAGTAGCTTTGGAGAATTCGACTTTTTGTACGCTTGATGTATTTCTCATTTCCATTGTAAAGGCCATTGTAAGCCTTCTGTAGTATGTACCAGCAGAAAACATTATGGTAATTAAATATATGCACTCTCTAGGTTTTATTCAACGCTTCCGCATTTATTTATTATTATTATGGAATCCCTTAACTCATTATTAGTAGGCCTTTGCGAGCTCGCTTGTTGGTCGGTCATGGCCCGTTTAGGGTTGGGTCGTGACACGGTGGGTCTCGAGCATCACAAGTTCTTCCAAAATTACTCCCTGGCTGCCGGCATGGAGCTCTTGCAAAACTCCTTCCACCAGTGTCGGATGTACACAAAGAAGGCACGGTCCTGAAAATGATCATCTATAGAGCTTCTCCTGAGGGCCTAACCAGAACCGAGCCGACTTGTGGACGATTCGGTGGGCTTCCCTCTTGCTTCGTGTAGAGAGACGTCTTTCAAGAATGAAATGATGGGGTCCATCCAACTGGGACCCTATTGATGAAGTAGACTGTGGCTTGCTTCGGTGCTTCTATGCTTGGCTGGTCTAAGCTCTAGATGTTGATTGTCCTCTGCTCTCTGGCTTCGGTTGCTGAGGCTATTCCTTCTAGAGCGTCGGCATGAGCGTTTTGCTCCCTGCCAACCTGTTGGATTTCGAAATATTTGAACAACCCCAACCTCTCCTTAGCTTTCTGCATATATCTTCCCATCCGCTCGTCTCGGCACTCGTAGTCACCGTTGATCCGGTTGACTACGAGCTGGGAGTTGCTGTAGATCTTCAAGCTCTGGATCTCTAACTCTTCGGCGGCCTTCAGTCCTGCTAGCAAGGCTTCGTACTCTGCTTCATTGTTGGAAGCACTAAAGTTGAGCCGGAGGGAATGTTCATGAGTGACACCCTCAGGAGAGATAAGGACGACTCCGGCCCCATTCCCTCGGTAATTGGAAGCGCCGTCGATGAACAATCTCCATGAATCTTGATCCAACAATAGCTGTGGCTGGATTTCCTCGGCAGGAGTTCCTTCGGTATGAGGTTCCTTTGGCCGAGGAGAGAACTCGGCAATGAAGTCGGCCAAGATCTGGCCCTTGATGGTTGTCTTCGGTTGGAACTTGATGTCAAAGTTTGCCAATTTGACGGCCCATTTAGTGATTCGACCGGATAGGTCGGCCCATTTTAGCAGTGCCCGAAGAGGGAACTCGGTAAGCACCATAATAGTGTGTGCCTGGAAGTACGGTGCAAGTTTCCTGGAGGCAATAACCAGAGCATATGCAAGCTTTTCAAGAGGAAGATACCTGATTTCTGCGATGATAAGGGATTTGCTTGAGAAGTAGACCGGTAGCTGCTCGAGACCTTCTCGCCGAACCAAGGCTAAACTGACGGCATGTGGAGTGATGGCAAGATATAGGAACAACTCTTCCCCCTGCATTGGTCGGTAGTAGGTCCTCTGCCTTGTATCCCATTTTCTTAAACATGGAATAGTACATGACGTCTGCCGAGCTGCCGAGGTCAATGAGGACCCTTCGGACCTGACAGTCAGCAATCTGCAGAGTGACCACTAGGGCGTCGTCGTGAGGGTGCTGAACCCTCTCGGAATCCCTATCTGAAAAAGTTATAGAATACCTGGAGTCCGGCTTCGGCTTCTTCGGCATAGGTTGGACGACAAGGATCTCCTTTGCCTCTATCTATTGGAGCTCTAACCGAAGCTGATCCTCCCTTCAGTGATCCACCATCCCATGGATTACGTTGATAATACACAGGGCCGACTTGGGACCCTCCTTCGGTACGGCAACATCAGTTTTTTCTGTATCAATAAACTCCCCCAGGTGGCCAACAATGACCAGCTCCTCAAGGAAATCTTTGTAGGCCCGACAGTTAGTTGTCAAGTGCCCTTTTTCTCTGTGGTAGGAGCACCTAAACTTGTCATTGCCGCCTCTCTAGGCTCCCAACCACTTCTCCGGCCATCTAAAAAATGGCTCCTTTTCGATTTTGCAAAGGAGCATAAATATTGGCTGCTTGAAGACAGTGGTATGGGCCACAAATTCGTATGGTTTGTACGTCCGGGGCTCCCCTAGATGGACATTGTTGGTCTCCTTTCTTCTGACCACACTGTTGTTGTTGGAGCCGTAGCCGGAGCGTTGCTCGGACTTGCTCCTCTCCTCCTTGGCCTCTTCTAGCTTTGCATGGAGCTCAATCCTGGCTATGATCTCATTCATGGTGGCCGGAGGGAACAACATCAGATCCTCTAACTCTCGGCTGGAGTGGTCCAGACCGAGTTTAAATGATGTCACTGCGATTTTTTGATCGCAATCTTCAATTTCGTTGTAGAGATCCCAATATCGGGCTGCGTATTGGTGCAAAGATTCTGACCTCGCTCGCCGAAGGCCGAGGAGGGAATCAACCTCTTTCTTCACCCTAGAACTGGTGATGAACTGAGCCAGAAAGGTCGTTGAAAGGTCTTTCCAGGAGTGGATGGACCCTCCTGGTAGTCGGTCAAACCAGAGTAACCCAACCTCACCTAGACTGGATGGAAACAACTTGCACATCAAGGCATCCTCTCCTGAATAGAGGGACATCATCTGCCTGAAGTGCACGATGTGAGTGTATGAATCTATTTTGGGATCATACATGTTGAACTTGGGGGCAGAGAAACCTACCAGAGGCCTTGCAACTTCAATTTCTGGAGAAAATGAAGTGCATGGAATTCTCTCCTGTTGGCACGGCTCATAGGTCCGAGACGACATGACCTCCCTTCCTCTCCTCTGAGTGACCTCCTGTTCTGAGTAATGCGCCTGGCTCTCTCCGTGCCCGCTGTGCCTCTGGTCACGGATTGGTGACAACTCTCATGCTGGGCAAGGTCTCCGAACTACTAGAACCGCATTGGGACCGAGGCAGTCAAAGACAGGTGGCTGACGACTCTCAGCCGAGCATTCGTCCCTATTTCGAGGAGGCGAGACTCGACACCTGATGCGTCGGTCCTCGTTGTCCCTCTGCTGAACAAGGACTTCTTCTTCCTTCCTTGCAAGCCTGTTCAAGACTGAAGGTCTGTCCTGTTCAGACCTACTCCTGCTCTGAGAGGGTGTCTGGTATTCTCGCTGGTCTTCGGCACGGCTTGGTGCCACCCTTTTCTTCTTGGTGGCTTCTCTCAGGAGAGCCATCTCCTGAATGAGCGCGTCGATTTGGTGATCCCTTCGGCCCAGATCGCCTTCCAGCTGACGGATGTATTGCTTAGTGATGAGCTTGGCCGGAGGATTAGGGCATGTGTTGGTGCGGTAGATGGCATCATCGGTGCGGGTACGTTCGGGAGTTTGGAGAGCAGAATCCCCCTGCCTCGCAACTTCCTTTCCCTTGGCCCTTCGGCCATCAGACTGTTTCCCTTGGAGTTTTGGTTCTTGGAGGCCATCTTCAAGCTAGAACAGAGGTTTGAGAGTTTGATAAAGGTGTCCCCAGCAGAGTCGCCAATTATTGGGGGATAAGCCTTTCTTGCGGTGGTTCCCGGTTGCTAGCAGTGGAGACGGACTGAGCTGCAAGAGAGAAAACGTTACGTTACCGGCAAATGTCACCAGTGGACCCTCCGATGGCAAAGTTAACAAGGTATTGTAGAGAGAGAAAGCAAATGGACAGAGCTTGGGCTAGAGGAGAAGATGTACCTCTGCATTGAATGCTAACTCCCTTATATAGGGCCATCGGCGAGTGCGAGACACGCACTTCGGCGCGAAGGAACTGCCCACCTGCACAATTGGACATTGTGCCTATCCCCCTGTACGTCTGAACATATGGCTGACCGGTCTGCCCCTACAGTGTTAGGCGGCGCCACCTGACAACATTGGGCGGCAGAAAAGCTGAAAGTGTGTCTGCCATGCAGCGGGAATCACGGAAAAGCTGATCCCTGTGTCAGGCGTGTGTCTGCCATGTGCACAAAACCTGGGATGTTGTCTGTCGAGGGAATCTTCCCTACAGTCGAGGCATTTGTCTTGTTCTCCCGAAGGAGCGCCCTTCAGTACAGTGAACCGTTGGCAGGGGATGTTCCTGGGCAATAAACCTTCTGCACCAAGGTGACCCCGAGGGAGCTCCCTCCGTCGGCCCTTGCTTTGCTTGGTCGCACGACCTCGGCTTACTGTATCATTGGCAGGGCTGTCCACGGGATGTGAGGCTTCAGTGCCGAAGCGAGCCCCAGGAACTCCCTCTAGTGGTGCTGACCTGCTCGGCCCTATGATAGCAAGCCTATGTTGTGATCCTCCCGAAGGAGGTTGTAACATATTCGTCCCAAACAATCGTTTAAATTTAAACAATTACTAGACGAATACGTTACGAAGTGAGTCCAGGTGAAGGGGAATATTGCCCCTAGATATGTACATACTTATACATATATATATTGAGACGATGGTTGGCACTTGTGTATGTGCTAAGGTGGTCAGTGTGGGCAGAATGAGTGTTTATACTCATAAGGTGGCCAGTGTTTGCAGTTGGCATATATTGCTATAAGGCTGGTGTATAGTCTAAGGTGGCCAGCGTTGGCAGTTTGCGGCCTTTTTGCCAAGAGGCTGGTGTATAGCCTAAGGTGGCCGGTGTTGGCATGAGATTATTATGATCATCAGTTATAGCCAGGTGGGCTAGCCTTCAGACATTTGGTGTTTTGTTCCACAAATGGTGGATGTTGATGAACGATGCTTTAGCCAGGTGGGCTAGCCTTCAGGCAGGAATAAATTAAATTATATTATTGGGTGTGTGTGTTCACCCTAGAGTTATAAAGTGGAGTAAATCAAATTATATTACTGGGTGTGTGTGTGTTCACCCTAGAGTTATAAAATACATCTATTCCTTATAGGAATGTAAGCAATTGGAAATATAAATGAATTTATGTGACTTCACACGTGTTATACATTGGTCGGTGTAGAGTTGAAGTATATGGTGGATAGATGATTATCGTTAGTAATAATCATGGGTTGGTGCACATAAAAATGGTAGTACTGCTAGAGGTACATATCTTGTAAAGAATTGAATAGTTCATTGAAGATGGCATTTGTGGTAAAATATTTTACGTGAATCCTTAGACGTTAATGACTAGTTGTAGAGGGCTTTTCACACCCTTCGTACGTTGACTGTTGCTTGGACACACTTACTTGGTAGACGTTGAGTAGGATGGACAGTCCCTTGGAGTTGTCCCCCTCCTTGGGCATAGACTTGTAATAATAAGAAAAATATAATTATTTTAGTTGTTATTGACTCAAGAAGTGGAATCATATAAATGAAATAAAGATGAAAGAATGCAAGATTTGGAATAAGTATAAATGCAAATAAAGATGAACTTAATGCTTATGTTAGCTTACTTTACGCTTTCAATTCAAGTTATTCAATTATGTTCATTCATATTTTGTTAGTCATATGTTTAGATATCATATCTAACAAACTTTGGATTTCCTTGTTTGTGTCTTTCTTTTCTTTTCTTTTGGCTTAGAAATCCAGGACTTGGAGACTTGAGGATTGACTCCACTACAGACAGGCTTGGAGCAGTGTCAGTCTTTTCAGAGGACTTGGCAGTCTTTAGCAGGTGGTTGTGCTGGCTAGTTTTTATAGCCTTTGTTTTAGTTAGTTGAGTAGTTTTGTTAGATTATTTCAGTTGTAGTAGTTGCTTTACTTTTCAGGCGGTGTTGCCTTGTTTTCTGGTTGATGCTAGTAGATGTTATAATTATTCTATTTTAGGATTGTGAGATTTAGTCTTCCGCTGTACTAGAAGTTTTATGTTGATGTCTTGTGGAGTGAGGTTTTGCCTTAAAGTTGTAAGGCATTTTATTTATTATTATCTTGTGGTGAAGGTATCCTTTGATGTTTTTAATTATCAGGACTTGGATTTTATTTGGAGGTGTTCTTCGTAACGTATTCATCCAGTAATTGTTTAAATTTAAATGATTATTTGGGATGGGTCGTTACAGAGGTCGTGGCTTCGGCCTCTGATTAGTTCGCCCCCCAACAGTGACCATACATTGTATCTTCTAATTGGAAGTTTGGACGAGTTATTTGGAGATACATAGTTTCCTTAGGAGTGTATATTGGGTTGTAGTAAACTATATGGTGTTAGTGAGTCAAGTATAGGTCTTGGCGGTCACTAACATTTATCGTTAATATTTTTTATGGTGGTTATCTATGTTGTGATTATAGGAATTCAATATGAGTCGACAAGAGGAAGGGACATCAAGTGCACCGGGGGAAGGAGAGGTAAATTAACCTAGGGTACCATGAGAACCACCAGTTAGGAGAGATGTGGATCAGTTCATAGCAGCCATGACAACATATGTGGAGCATCAAGCTGCCACTGTGGGTGATAGGCAACCTAGGGAACCAGGTAGCACATTATATGAGCGGTTTAAAAGATTATATTCTGTTGAGTTTGTAAGGGAACTATAAATCGTAGTGAGGCCAAGGCTTGGTTGAAAGGATTGGAGAGAGTGTTCGATATACTAGAGGCGACTGACGAGCAAAAAATTAGACTATCATCCTTTTGTCTTAAGGGAAAGGCACTTGCTTGGTGGAAAACATTCAGCCGGTTGAGAACGACACCATTACCAGGAGTGGTACCCGAGGTGAGAGATGTAATCACTTGAGAGATGTTTGTTCAGGAGTTTCACACACAGTACTATCCTGAGAGTCACCAATTAGAGAGAGAGGCAGAATTCATATATTTCAAACAGGGTAGTATGACTGTATCGGAGTATGAGGCTAATCTTTCATCGTTAACTCATTATGCCATAGATTTGGTGAATACTGATGTAAAAAGATGTCACCGTTTTAATAATGGGTTGATACCACCCATAGCCACTAGATTGATTGGGTATATAGAAACATTATATGCGGATTTGGTAGAAACTGCAAGAAAAATAGAAAAGAACATTGAGGAATTAAAAGATTATAGAGGAGTCAAAAGGAGTAGGGTAGATGTTTCGGGAAGAGTTTTGAGTGGGGAATCAAAAAGTGTGGAGGTTAGGACCCAACCAAGAAGGGGCCAATACAATGCAAAAGCCAAGTGATTCCGCGGAAGGAAGAAGGCAAGGTGGGTCAAACCAAGCAAGTTCGAGGGGATCATCTTTTGTTAGGCATTGCCTTAGGTGTGGGTCGGTGGACCACATGGTGAGGGATTGCCCTAAAAAGGGTGTAGAACCTACGAGAGTAAAATATTTTGGATGCGGGAAAGTAGGCCACATTATGCCACAATGTCCACACAAAAGAATGCAAACATCAATATCTGTGGGAACAGCTACAACCACGGATGGGAAGAAGGCGCCAAGAAGAGTGTTTGCATTGTTGGAGCCACCGAGATCACCCGAGGCATCACCAGGCACTTGTTTACAGTTTTGGTATAGTTATTTATGAATTGTAAATAGGGATGCAAATGAACAGAGCTGTTCGTGAGCTCGACTCGGCTCGGCTCGATAGTGGCTCGACTCACCTCAGCTCGAAAGCTTAATAAACGAGCACGAACCAGATTATCTGGCTCGTTTAGTAAACGAGCCGAACACGAGCTAGTCAAAGCTCGGCTCGTTAGGCTCGCGAGCCAGGCTCGTTAGGGGCTCACAAGTCAAGCTCGGTTCGATTAGGACTCGATAAAGGGTTAATATGGCTCGATAAGAGCTCGAGTAGCTAAATTTATTATTTTTATGTACAATTTTAAATAATCAAAAGCGAGTTTTAAACTTTTTTTGTACTAATACTTTTTTTAATAATTTATATACATGCTAAATTTTATATTAAAGTATTATAATAATTTTATTTGTAGTTTTAGAATTGTATTCAAGGATAAATCTATAATATTTTTAATTTATTAAAGCTCGTGAACAAGCTCGAACTCGACTCATGCTTGGGTCCGCTCGGCTCGAGCTCGGCTCGTCAAATTTTTTGGAAGCTCGGCTCGACCTCGAGCTCGGTAAAAATTTCATAAACAAGTCTGAACATTTCAATACTCGGCTCGGCTCGGCTCGTTTGCAGCCCTAATTGTAAATAAGAAGAAAATCATGTTTAAGGATAAATAAAAAGAGGAATGTTAAAGTGGTGGAATATGATGTGTAACACTTGGGTTTGGGGTATATGTTGCACTTGAAGTAAGAGTTTGCGATTTCGGGGGCGAAATTTTTTAAGGGGAGAAGAGTGATATTCGTGCCTGGATAATATTTAATTCGTGAGATTTTTTTTTGTTCAAATGTAAGAGGTTGGAATAAAAATATATGGACTAAGATTTAATGAATTGGGTGAGTGCGTATGAGTAATTGAGTGTTGGGAATACTAAATTAAGTGCCTAAGGGATGTAGCCAATTTAAAGTGAGAGTGATGCATGGTATAATTTTCCTTTGAGGCAAGTTTTATTTTGTAGCAAGTGCAAAAAAATTAAACCATGTTCATTATTCCCGTAAGTAATTCTTGGGAGCAAATTAGAAGGGTGAGATAGGGGAAAAGGGGAAGAACTTAGGGAAATTGGTGTTCTTGGTTTGGAAATTCAAGTGGGAATCACGAGGAGGGGCTTAGAAGATCTCAAATCTGTGGAAAGGAGGTACTAACAAGGTAAGGATCCAGTGATTTTGTATAGATTTTTCAATAAAATTCTGAATTTTTGGTTGAAGTTCTTAAGGAGTAATCTGAAAATTTGAATATAGAATAATCTTGTATAAATCATGATTTGTTTATGTAAATTCAAGTTATTTTGAAGTATGATCTTGGAGGTATTGTTGGTAAACGTTTTAGGAAGTTGTGTGTGAAAAATCATAGAGTTTGGATGAGTTTCGGCTATTAGAATGAAGCATGAACACAGAGCAGTTTTTCAGACAGAAGGAATTTTACCCAGCGGGTACCGGTCCCCCGATTCTCTGGGGACCGGTCCCTTTTGATCAGTGGGGGTGGGGGGTGGGGGGTAGACTGACTGGGTATCGGTCTCCTGACCTTCCGGGGACCGGTCCCTCCTGGGCAGTTTTGGGCAGTTTTGGGGGAATTTTGGGAACTTGTTTGGGTGATTCCTTGGGGGTTCCCGAGCCTCAAACCCGAGGTGGGGGACTTATCGGACCTTAGAAAACTTCATTTGGGCATTGAATTAATTTGAAAGCGGTTAATGAACAAGTGGTTTATTTGATTCCGAATGTGATTTATTCTTTGAATTACTGTATATCATTCGATAATGACATTGGTTTGTGTTTCAGGCGAATCTTCTAAATATCTTTATCCGACAAAGTTAGACTCCAAGAAACCCTCTTAAGGATAAAGAGTGAGTGTGGTATTTACAATAAATGTTGCACGTACTTGTTTATGTTATGTTGTTGCCCACCTTTTGATCGACATATAATTTGGCTTTGAAAATGATAGGAGCATGATTAGAAAAGAATGTTTTACTTTCTAATGTTATACGTTGTTTATTTGATTTGGGCATGAGTGAGTTTTTAAATGGAAATTGTGATAAACTGTGAAAAGTCTAAAAATTGGAGTAACATGTGGAAAGTGGTGAATCAATGTGAAAAGTGGAGCAAGTCATGTTAAATAGGGCCCAGTAGGTGTGTTGTCCTGTTGTATGGACGTGATAGACTACAAAGTCTTTTTCTGGCAATTAGACGTGCTTGCGAAATGGTAGAATCTGGCGGTTACTGTGTGATGAATTAACGTTGTTGATTTGCCATCTAGAAAAGTAAATCTAAAATGTGAAATAAAATCTAGTAGTAACGTGGGGTACACTATAGGGGGTGGATACACATGTGTCTATCTGGTTTACTATTTTGTTTCTGTTTTCTGTTTATAAAAGTGAGTTTTGTCACATCCTGTTCCGCTAAAAGAATTATTATATTCTGCGGACACGGTAATGTGAAATAACAGAAAATGACTCAAACAGATATAAAATCTCTACATTGACCACACGTACTCAATCACAGAACTATAAGAGTCTACCACAGAAGTACAGAAACATCTCAACTACAGACAACTGACATATACAGACAGTCAAACAGATACAGACAAAAGTACCATAAAAGAGTAAAACAGAGATCCTACACAAGACTCCTCCAAACTCCAACCTCCAGACTCTGTGGTGAACCTCCAAGCTAGCCAGCAAATTTGGATTCTCATGCAAAATAAATCACAGAAAATCCAGGAGTGTGTAAGCTACATAAAAATTTGCAGGATTAAATAAAGACACTAAAATATGCTTCAACTACTTCAAGTCAAACAAAAAGTAGAACAGATACAAATACAGAATAGATAAATAGATGCAGAAATAGATAATAAAAAACAAATACAGATACAGATACAGATGCAGAATAAATCATCAGAACAGATATACAAATAAATAATCAGAACTAATAAATAGAACATAAATATCTATCAAGTGTTACAGATACAGTAACAGATACACTAACAGATACAGAATCCAGATACATATCACAAATGCAGATACAGAAACAAAAACAAATCACAGATGGTTCTCCAAATAGGCTTGCCCCTTTCACAGATATATCCGAAACAGAAACTGAAACAGAACAGAATAGACAGACACATGTGTCTTCACCCCTATAGCTGCTCCACATTACTATTATATTTTATTTCACGTTTTAGATTCACTTTCCTAGATGGCGAATCAACGACGTTAATTCATCACACAGTGACCACCGGATTACACGCTTACAGAACTCTATTAACACAACTTGCCCTAATTTCCACATGGTTCTCCTTTAACACAATAATACCCCAACACAAGCTTACCTCAACAGAACAAGTCACACTTTATAAACACTCAAACATGTATCACCACATCAGAAACACATATAGTAAATAACAGAAACAACATGAACGTCCTATCATGCTTCTATGTCCAACATAAGTAATTAGGATCATACAGAATAAACTAACAGACATACAAATTTAAATGTAAATACCACATTCACCCTTTACCCTTAAGAGAGTTTCTTGAAATCTGATTTGGTTGGATACAGATACTTAGATTCCCCTGAAAATAAACTCAAATCATTATCGAATGATTAAATAATAATTCACAAGATAAATGACATTTAGAAATAATTGAACCATTTGATTATTAATTATTTTCAAATTAATTCAAGATCTGACCTAAGTTTACTAAGGTCTCATATGTCCCCCACCTCTATTTTGAGGCTTGGGAACTTCCCAAGTGATCACCCGAATAAGTTACGCAACTTTTTCCTTTTCCTTCACATTTTTCCAGCAACCTCAGATACCGGTATCTAAATTTCCTATGATACCGGTATCTCAGTCTTGAGACCAGAAATCGGTATCCCAGAAATATGAAACCGGTACCCCATTCACTATTCCAGATACCAGTATCCCAGTTTTACATGATACCGGTATCTTGGCATTCCTAGAAACCGGTACCCTACTGTGGTATCAGAAACTGGTATCCTAGATACAAGTTCAGATATCGGTATCATGACATTTCTATGATATCGGCATCTGGCATCGCTGATGCTAAGAGCAAATTTTCGGAGAATGTTTTCTGATTCGAATTTATGTTTTTAAACTTTAATTTTTTACAACAGAACTTAACAAAAGCTATAAAATATTGTGTTTCTCCACAAAGTTTATAAGAATTTCTAAGTATCTAGCAGATTTTCTATGGAATTTCATTCATCTTTGCTGCAGATTTATTCTCCAAAAGTTACAACTTAATTCCTCCAAGCTTCTTCTTCCCTCACTCACTCTTGCTTGTTTCAAAATTTTCTTACGGGAAAGTATTAGAACTTAGACAGATTTTAGTCTCACATGCAAAACAAATCCTGCCTCCCTTAAAAAATGATTCAATGTTACTCACACACAATTATAGGTTACAACCCTTATCCTTTGATTCCATACTCTTTTCACACCTTAAAATCATAATCTCACTTGATTTATTTTAGCACTTCACACTCACACACCCTTAATATATTCACACATATTTTTTTTCATTTTTAATTCAAGATTTTTTTGAAACTCCAAATTTTATTTTAAAAATTAACACACTTAATTATTTCTAGGCTTGGTTATCACAAGTTTACACTGTGGTTATATCAGATTATCTGTTTCTCTACCTGATTCTGTTGGGGCAAGCTTGAATTGGGTAATACTTAGTTGTATATCTGTTCTGTTTCTGTTCTGTATCTGTATTTTGTGCGAGGGTAAAAAGTGCTTACTCTGCCCTCGCCGGTAAACGGTTACTTTTCTAGGTGAACTGGTTGTTCTTGCTAACTTGCTCCGGCTGTACCTGATCCTGCACTCAGAGAAAACAGTTAGATGACCTCCCGTCTCTAGCGGCTGTAAGGCTCTCCGATGACTAAGTTAGTCCTTTATCGAAGATGAACTGTAAACTCAAAGCACGAGAGGGTGAGAGAGCAAAATAGCATGTACCTTTCTCAGGTGGATTAAGTGTTGCTTAAATACTCTGCCTTCCGGGTCCCCAGCTTCTCGCTGGGAACGCGGTCTTCCTCGGACCGTACGTCTGTTCTTTCTTGGGCAGAGCGTGAGTCTGCCATACTCCTGGCCAGACAGCACACCTGCACGCCTTTTCACTGCTTTGGGGACTGGGCATTCCTTGGGAAGGGAGACTCTGACACGCGTGCTGTCGCGCTGCCTTCTGGCGGACTGACGCGTGTACTTCTTGTCTGCCTGTGCTCCCGTGCCATATTCCTGGATGCCGCGCAGACGGATGTCGGACATACGGACCAAACCTAATCCGCACAGCGGGCCTTACTGGGACTCATGTCTGGCTGTACCAGATCTGGTTCGACACGTGCCGTACTGGATAATATGACCCCGCGCAGTAGGGATGTCTGGCCGCACAGGGCAGACCTAATCCGCACAGCAGGGGTGCTAATGACGTGACAGTTTGTATCCGCGCTGGAGCCGGTTAGTGCGGCTATGACTTCGACATGTGGCAGAACTTGGAATACCCTACCACAATTGCCCCTAGCTCTGGATGCTTCAGCCGCACAGCAGAAGTAGGCAGATCTCTGAATCTTCAAGAGTCTTCAAAACGCTGTCGTTCCCATAAATCGGATAAGGCCAACCGTCAGAACTTTGAAACGGCGCCTCATTAAACACGCATTTATTAGCTGGGTCCCATGCACTCTGTGCGAGGCAGAATGCAACCGTTGGGAATGATTGTCCCACGCGTGCTGCCGCTTCGGGAGACATGCGGGCGCGCACTATAAAAACACGCCTTTGCAAAAATTTCAAAGGTCACTTGCCTCTCGTCTTCTCCGCGCCTTCTGAACCCTATTTTTTCTGCAACTCTCTTCTTGCTCGCCTTCTCCTTCGCTTAAGTCACCCTTCTCTGCCATGGGTTTCTTCAGGTCTCTCGTCGACACTCCAGAAGGACTCGAAGCCTTCAGGGCTGAGTACGGGGTGCTTAACGACGTGTGGCTGGAGCTTGCTGTCCCTGATTATAACCGGGCGACAGCTGATATGGACACCTTCCACGTTCGACTGATACACATCGTGGAGGGTGGTGTTCGCTTTACTCTGCACCCCCTTCTTCGAAACTTTCTCTCTTACTTGAACCTGACACTGATGCAAGTGGCTGCCAACATGGTTCGCTGTGTAATGGGCGTCGCTGCCTTGAACCAAATTACGGGTTCAAGGATGACCATTTTTGAAATCTTGTACAACTACATTGTCGGCCACACTCGCGGCGACATCGTTACGTACTACCTGAAACACCGCACAGACAGAGTCAAGCTGGTCGATTGGCTCCCGGACTCCGCCAAGGGGGACAATAATGACTACTTGATCGTGACTGGGAACTGGGAGTTCCCCCAGGCTCGAGTAGGGATTATCCGGTCCCTCGCAGAGACGGGCCCCCTCGTCAGTCCCCTTCCTTTTACTTTCTGATCTCTTCATTGCTTTTCCTTAATATGTTCACTAACTGTTTTGCTCTTACTTTCCCGCAGATCAATACGTCAACCGCAACTCCTTGCACAATCCCCGCTACAAGAAGAAGGAGGTCCAGAAGGCCATTGGCTTCACAGATCCATCCGGAATACCGATCGACAGGGCTGTCGATAAACTTCTGGGCTATACCCCGCACTACAGGGGGTATCGCGGTAAGCGACGACCTGTGGACTTTGGGCTTCCTCATGTACCTGTTCCACCCGCTCCACCTGCTCCACCCCCGGTCGAGGTTCCCGAGGAAGAGGAAAGAGAAGAAGAAGAGAGCAGTGGAGAAGAAGAAAGCTCCAAGGGCAGTGCCGCTGGGGAAGAGAGCACCGAGAGTGACGACATCGCTATCATTGACAGGTGGGAGATAGCCCCTAGATCCGTTGATCCACCTGCCGCGGATCCACTTGCCGCGGGCCCATCTTCACGGGAGCCGCCTAACCTTATTCCTGACCGGCGACTGTTGCGTGACTGGGAGGACCAAACTTTTTTGCCAGACGATCCAGAGGACATGACAGCTTTTTCACTCGTCGAGATTGCCATAAGGTCCCGCACTGCAGCGAGGACTTGGGGGG